>ML401632.1:67493-190566 GCA_005239525.1 Nicotiana knightiana
CATATATATATATATATATATATATATATATATATATATATATATATATCATCGTGCTTGCGCTCACTATAATATCATGCTCCAAAGGAGTGGATCTTGGCCCAAGTGCTGATCAATATAGTCGTTGCGTATGCAACCCGATCAAAATATTAATATGTTATGGCGTGCAACCTCATCCAAATATCATTTTGTTTTGCGTGCAACACAGTCCAAATATCAATCTGTTGCGGCATGCAACTCGATCCAACATAAATCACAACACGAAATTATGGCCCACACCAGTCGTCGATCTTCTCAAGTCTCAATGTCTCACATCTAATAGAAACATAATTTAATTATACAATACGGAGTAACACAATGTGCCACTAATACCAATTAAACTTGTGTCACATACAAGGACACAAATAACATGTGAGATACCATATCAAAAGTTTAAAGAGAAAGAGATATAGCATGCAAATATAACTATCATGACTGAACAATATGACTAAGGCTAAGGCAAATAGCTCAACATAGAAAAACTAGCCATGTCATGTCTCAAACAATGAAGCGGATAACATAGACATGATTTCTAGCATGAATAATAACTCAATTAGTCATACAAATTGATAAAATATGATATCAAATAACTATAATAGCAAAACAAGTCATATAATAGACTAAGAACTACCCGGATCATGAATACCTCGGTGCACGCACACAAGCCCATCACCTAGCACGTGCGTCACCCCAATACATCTCGGGGATAATTACCCTCAAATGAAATTTTATATACGTTACATACCTCAAAGAAGCCAACACAATACTCAAGAAATTACATCCCGTGCGAATCGACCTTCGAACCACTCGAAACTAGCTAAAAATAGCTCAAAAACATCAAGTAATGCCATAGGGAACAAACCCAAATAATAAAAGTCGATACTTTAATAAAATACTCAAAGTCAAAAAGAAATTCAACCCAGGCCCTGGCCTTTGAACCCGACAATACTCAAAATTCAACCAATCCATTCCAATATGAGTGCAACGATACTAATTGCATTCAAATCCGACTCCGGATCGATGTTCAAATCCCAATAATTCACTGTAGTAAATTTTTTGACAAAACCCCCCAATTTCTCTTTTAGATTCATAAATACCATGCCAAAATCAAAGATAGAATCATGTAAAATAATTAAATCTCAGTAAAGTTACTTACCCCAATCCAAATCGTGTAAATCATCACAAGAATCGCCCAAATCTGAGCTCTAGATCTCAAAATGTGATTAAATAACCTAACCCTCGAAATAAATAGGATTTGCCCAGGCATCTCCGCATATGAGATCAAAATGTCGCTTCTACATCGTTGCTTCTACGATCAGAACCTCGCTTCTGTGAGTACCACTAAAGTTTCAACATGTCGCACCTGCTGGCCATCTTCCGCTCTTGTAACATCACAGGTGCGAGGAATCTCCACTTCTGCGAAACTTTGGTCAAGTCTGTCTTTCCCTCTTTTGCGCCACCGCAATTTCTTCTGCGGGTCTGTAGATATGCGCCTAACTCCATGTCTGCGAACTCCTACACAAGTCAAAAAATTTAGTTATGCGCCTCATGTGCCGCATCTGCGGCTCTGTAGTTCCGCCTAATGTTTCGCATGTGCAACCACACCAGATCCCTCCCAACCAGCAATAACCAACATGACCCAAAAATGGTCACAAACGGAACTCACCCGAGCCCCTCGGGACCCCGTATGAACATACCAACAAGTCCTAAAACACAACACGAACCTACCTAAGGCCTCAAGTTCCCTATAATAACATAAATACAACGAATCGCACCTATTAAATCTTAATGAATTTTTGAACTTTCAAATTTCAAAATTCCAAACTTTCCCTGAACACGTCTAAATAACTCGGAATCACCTCAAATTTGCACTTAAGTTCCAATTGATATGAAGAACCCAATACAACTTCTCGAACAACAATCCGAACCCAATAACATCGAAGACAACTCCCATTCTAACATATGAACTGTCCAAACCATCAAATTGTAAACCTTCGCTAATAGAGCCAAGATCTTCTAGAAACATCTAAATGTAATTCCAGGAATACTCCAAGTCCAAAATCAACATCTGAACCTAACAGAACCATCAAAACTCTGATCTGTGGTCAAATACACAAAAATTAAACTCGGTCAACTTTTCTAACTTAAAGCTTCCAAAATGAGAATCATTCTTCCAAATAAAATTCCTAACCACTTGAAAACCAAAACTGATCATACACAAAAGTTGGAATACATCATGTGAAGAAACTTAGACCTCAAAAAACCAAACTGAATGAAAATGCTCAAAACGACAGGTGGGTTCGTTTCATATTCTCCCAATTAAACATACATTTATCCTCGAACATGCCAAGTGTCATCACAAAGCCATCAAATCACTGTATAAACTCATTATGACATACCCGTGGGTGATCTCACGTCACCCCAGTCCATGTAAGCCTGACAACACAACCTAACTGAATATCCTTCGTATACATCCAATAATGAAGGAAACATGCAGAAACTCATATCCACTCATCAGATCAACAAGTCGTGGAGCTCTTCTGCCCGACAAGAACCATAGCCAAAGTCTAAGATGACTACTGATGTTATTTTTCCAAACATACCTTAATCAAACCTGATAGCGCTCATTCCAGGTCCAACAACCTTATCTCATCCAGTACAAGATACTCTACCAACACACCACACCAGCACAACCTTGAGCCCCATACCGTGCAATTCGTGCACCAAACAAGCAATAACTCGAATGTACCCTATAATGGAAAGAGAATCAAATGAGGGAACCATCCTGCAAGATCAACCGATATCACCACAAAGTTCAATGCTATGAAACCATCAAACAAAGGAAAAACAAAACACACAAAATAATCACCAAGGATCATATCCCAACATAACGTTGTTGTATCATGGAGCCTGATCCAATATACTGATACACATGGAATACCTCGAGCCATGATGCTCGCGATCAATAACCATATGCATATCAACAAAAAACACGTGAAGTGCATGACTATAACCATGGAAAACCAGATAGCACAATATACCACAATCAAGAAGACCATAACCAAGGAGAAATCAGCCATTCAACACCCCAGGTGTCAGCTCGCTCGAATTTCCCCACAAGGCCCAAACAAAACTGCATTACATTTGTAAATAGTCTAAAGTCTCACAACTCGTTGTAGAATAGGAGATTAACACATAGAACATATCATAACGCGAATAAGATCAACTATAACCGGTGATCACTCCTCAACAGTAGTTGTGCCGAGTAAATTAATCTGTAACCAAGGAATAATTTGCCTCTGAGATGCTTCTAGTCTTCAATCCCTATAATACAAGAATCTCCATGACCAATTCCAACTCCCCCACTCAAATGGCTGACAAATCCCTCATACACAGTCATCTCATGAGGAATATTTCCATAATTCTTTCGGGCCACATAGAAAAATCTGAACATTAGCAGTCGATCAACCAGACAATTACCGTAATACTAGGAGAGAATCCATAAGTCCAAACATAATACACCTTCTGAAATGCGCACCCTTCTCAGGTACAAATAGTGCTAGCATTTTTCTAAACTTCTGAAATCATCCATGTTATCTAGAATTGATGACCTTCCCGTCGAAGCCGAACTATAACTTGTACATGCAAATCTCAACCCCACAGGTTGCACCATATCTATCATTCCATTTCGCAATCTCAAGAACCACATTATCAACTCTAAATCACAAGCATGATACATAGTCAATCAGCAAAAAACCTTCCACTTGACCCACCAAGAGAAGATCACCACATGACAGATACTCATTATACTTGTAGAAGACATATGTCTAAAGTCGTGGTCGACGTCATCGAGACTGTTCGAACCCCATTTTCACATATCCAAGCCATCAAAACTGAATCCCTCTAGTTCAACCAAGTCATGTAGTTTTCCAAACACAATAGTATTACCAGAAAACTCTGTAAAGCCTCCCCACACCATAAGATTCAATCATCTTTATTACCAGGTTACCTTAAAACACTACTAAGTTGACCTATTTCTTTGAGTTCCTCTTGACTTGCCTTCAAGTTAACACTCCTCCATGCCAGTACACTACAATTGTTAATCAAAGTTCTCCCCAATAGATCCTAGCATTAAACCATGTCGTCTTAAGGCCTATAAGACATTGTATTCCCTCTTAAGCATCCAATACTACACACTCTGAAAAGACCTTCTGTGAATCTGAAGTTGTTTCTTTAACTTTTCTGGTACTGAAATGTAGAATCACTAATGATACATAAATACCAAATTCTCGGCACCAACCAATACAAATCTTAGACCTTAGCCATTTACCAATCCAGAAAATCCTCAAATACCACATATGAAACCTGAACTCCTTGGAATTTTCTCGAGAATCATCCACTTTGCTCCAATCTCCAATGCACTACCAATACAACCCGAACGACTTGTACTCCATTAGCACACAAACACTTAATGAAGTAACCCCTACCTCATAAACAACTGAGTGAATCCTTACTCTATGACACTACATCCACCACAAATAACAAACCCGAATCATCCCAAGATTTTCACATATACATAAAGTGTAATACATCATGCATCTAGAAATATGCCCCAGGCCAAAACTAATATAACACATGACCATGCAACCTCATCATTGATAGGAACCTCCTTTTGTCATGACCCAAAAATCCAACTAGTCGTGATGGAACCTCACCCAACCCGCTAGGTAACCGAATAACAGTAAACATAATCGAATGATAACGATAAGAGTCAAAATGCAAAATAACCGAATTTAATAAATTCTCCCCAAGGACTGGTAATACAGTCATGAGCTTCTAAGACTTAGAATTCGCAAAGATGGTACGAAAAAAATAAATCCTACGTTCGAAATACAAATAAACAGATTTACAAATCTAAAGCTACCATGAACAATAGGCAGCAATAACCAGAACACATATAAATCTTCAATGCCAGCTCCCGCCATTCCATGTACTCAATAAGTAATAAACCTTACCTTAGGTTGAAAGCAATGACGATCTCGGTATTATTGTTAGAGTCCAACACCGATAGCCAAATAACAACTCGTAATAATATAATGAAGGCAGTACAACCGCAACAACAAACTAGTGTAAATCCCCCAAATGGAGTATGGGGAATGCAATACAAGCAATAACTCAAACGATATTATGCCCAGCTTATTCACAAATATGGAAATGTAGTCATGCCTTTTCAGGTATAACACTAAAGCCCAAATATTTCACCGGAGTCAACAAAAATTGTGTATATCAGAAAAACTCTGATTTTCCCAATTTTTTGACAACAGATAAGACATGTAATTATCAGATAGCATGAGGAAAGTACATCTCTATGCCTACATGTCAATATGCATATCAAGTCATCAATTATCATATACCGTCTAGCATGAGGAATATACATCCCAATGCCTACATATCAAATGAACATGCCAAATCATCAAAGTCACAATACCGCCTAGCATGAGCAACATACATCTCAATGCCTAAATTTCAAGTTTACATGTCAAATCATGAATGACACAATACCGTCTAACATTAGGAAAATGCATCTATGCCTACATAAATAGTATGCATGTAAAATTAATGATTTCACGGTGATATTCCCATGTACTCTCACCCTTAACATACTCAAGTTGTATGTCTCAATTGACCACTTAATCTAACATAAAATCACTCAGCACTGTAAGGGTACCTAGCTCACAAGCCCCTCTGTTACCCTTAAAATGAGTAACAATTGAATTTATACGCAGTTTAAAGGATATTGATTTAATTTAACACAAATGAACAAAGAACAATTAATAATTGAATTAAAGGAAATCACGGCGATCAAACAAAATGTAATAGATGATTAAGTTTATCTTTGTAATGGATTCTTGGAAATCAGTTCAGATCCATCCCTCGGAACGGGCTCAGTTAGAATTCAATAAACAAGCAGCGGAAGAACACTTTGAACAATACCTAAATAAAAGGAATTATCTTTATTACTTTGATATGTGTGTCATCGGTGGTCCTTAAAATATAAAAATTTTCCAGTTTATATAGTAGGGAAGTTTCAATCCTAGTACAAGTATAAGTGTAACGACCCGGCCAGTCGTTCCATGAGATTTACCCCGTTTCCCCCATTTATGCATTTATCATATATTGCTTAGCCTGCTTAGGTTGTGTTGGGTCAGTTGGTTTGGGTACGGAGTGTTCATGGGGAGAATTAAGGCATTTAGTCTCCTAAAGTAGCCTAATAGTTGGGAAAGTCAATTGAGAGTTGACTTATTGGTGAATGACCTCGGAATGCGGATTTTATGGCTTGAATAGCTTCGTTAGGTGATTTGGAACTTAGTGTGTTTGGAATGAAGTTTTGATGTCCGGTGTATAATTAGGCTTGAATTGGCGAAAGTTAGTTTTTGGCAATTTTCGGTCGGCAATGGAATAGGCTATCGGGGTCGGAATGGGATTCTGGAATTTACAACAGGTCCGTAATGTTTTTTGGGTAAGTGTGCAAAATTTCAGGTCAATCGGAGGTGTTTTGGTTGGTTTCGGCGTGGTTGGCGAAATTTGGAAGTTTCAAAGTTCATAGGCTTGAATTTGATGTAATTTTGGTGTTTTCATGTTGTTTTTGGTGTTTCGAATGCTTGAATAAGTTCGAATAATGCTATAGGGTGTGTTGGTATGTTTGGTTGGGGCCCCGAGGGGCTCGGGATTGATTTCGGATGGTTGGCGGAGTTTTGAACTTGGAAAATTACAGCAAATGGTTGCTGGTGTAAGTTTCTGGTATTGGCTGCACCTGCGGAAGGGTAGCCGCAGGTGCGATGTCGCAGGTGCGAAAGTCCATGCAAAGATGCAAAAGGAGGCCAGGCAGAGAAATCCGCTAGTGCAAAGAGTTGGCCGCACCTGCGAATCCGCATGTAAGGAGAAGTGGTCGCAGGTGCGAGAATTGGTCCGTTAGTGGGATTGCACAGGTGCGCACCTGGGACCGCAGGTGCGATTAAGTGACCGCAGGTGCGGTGTTGCTGGGAAGAACAATATAAAAGAGGCCTCCGTGAAATTTTTGTCATTTCACCATTGTTGCATGCGGTTGGAGCTTATTTGAAGGCAATTTGAAGGGACAATTCGTGGGTCTTCAGTGGAGGTAAGTTCCCGGGTTATTAAAGTCATTTCTATGCTATTTTGTTCGGATTAGGCTTGTAAATTGAAAGATTAAAGTAGGAAAATGTTGGGAAGAACAGGTTGAGGATTGGAAGATTCCTTTGGCAATTTGGGTAGGCAATTTTGGTCCGATTGTGGTGTTTTCGGTATGTGTAGAATCATGGGAGGACAAGGTTTCTAGTGATGTAAAATTTATCAAGTTCCGAGATGTGGGCTTGGGGCTCGGGTTTGGCCAAATTTCGAGATTCTTGCATAATTTGATAGTTTTCGATTGGGTTGTGTTCCTTTAGTATATATTAATGATGTTAAACTGGTTTTGGCTAGATTCGGAGCAATCGGGAGCCAATTTGAGGGGCAAGAGCATAGCAGACTAGTGTTGTGACCTGATAGAGGTAAGTAATGGTTATAAATCTTGTCCTGAGGGTATGAAACCCCGGACTACATATTTCTCACTGATTTTAGAATGGCGCACATGTCGGATGACGAGTATGTGGCTCGCACTGATTTTTGGATTGGACTAGGTCCTCTCCGCGACAGCTAACAAGTTGTATATTATACTCAAAACCTTATGTTAAATTATGTTCTAAAGATTGTTGCAATATTTGGGCTATAAGCCGCAGTTGGGGCCTCGGGCTGATCTGTTTAGACCCCTTAGGGGCTTTTTACTACTGTTTTTCCTCACTATTTATTGATGATGTCACTCAGTCACATTGTGCTTGCTGTTTTCGAAACTCAATATGATTTACACTACTTTGAGATTTAAAAATGATGTTTTGGGTCGAGTACCCTTTTTAACTTATTTGCCCGAGGGGCTTTTTGAGAGGTTCTGCTGAGTGCGGCTGAGGGCCTGATTGTGAGGATATGATATGCCATGAGGTGGCTTGATATTAGCGCTTGGGCTAAAGGAGCCCCTCCAGAGTCTGCACACACCCCCGGTGAGCGCACCGAGTGCCGAGTTCCGAGTGACGAGTGATTGGGATGCATGAGTGACTGTGAGGTATGCCCGAGGGGCTGATTATGAGTGACTGTGAGGCATGCCCGAGAGGCTAATTTTGATACATGTTTTTGCCCGAGGTGCTACTTATGATTTTACAACTTTCACTCTGAATATGAAACACTTTTTGCCTGAGGGGCCTCTTCATGATTCGTTTCATTTTCATACTAAATCTTTCGGTTTGAAGTTGTTGAAAATATACATTTCCAAAGGATTTTTCTGAAGTGGGTTTTAAGGCATGATGATTTCATATATCTATGTTTATACTGTTAGAAAGAAAGGTTGTGCATATTGTGAATTGATGACATTGATATTTATGTGTTTTCTTGCCGCTTAGACTTGATTTATTTTCATTACTACTAAGTTGGCGTACTCACATTTCTCCCTGCACCCTTGTGTGCAGATTCAGGTGCAGATATCGAGCATTAGCTATGTATACCGTGCGGAGCCGGAGTGCGGGATATAGAGGTAGCTATTCAGCGTCTGCAGCATCTCTGTTTTCCCTTCTTGTTGTATCTAGCTATTTATTCGAAGGTTTTTGTATTATAATGGTATACCTATGGCTTATCTCTCTTAGATGCTCATGCCATGTTGGCCCCGGGTTTTTGGGATTGGTTGCACTGTTTATTGGCCTAATGTATTTAGTAAACTCTATATATGTTATTAAAAGCTTGAAATTGGTTGGGATTTTGAAAGAAACTGTAAACATGTGATTATTGGCTACCCTAGTTCCACGATAGGCGCCATCACGGTTGGTTCAGGATTTGGGGTCGTGACAATAAGTAAGGCAAAAATATTTTTATTTTGGTAAACGTGGATATGTAGTTGATATCGGGCGAGTTTTGTGCCATAATATCCGGTTAAGGATGGGTGTTTCGGCCCCTCGATTGCCCTATCTAACTGTCTTTCCCTTAGCCTCAGTTCGTCACCCTCCTTAAGCTTAATGTTTGGCCGTGTCCGATTCTGGGTGAACCATTTGTCCTCCCTGGGATCTGGTCCCTAGAAGCCTTCGGCTTTACCCGAGGTCATACCGGGTCGCACTGCCCTCTCATTTATTTACTGGGAAATCGGGGGCAACGTTTATCCCTGATTTTACTTGTACATAGATAGTCCCCTCGCTTTTCAGAGAGTAGATTTATAGAAATGATGAGAAGTGATTAATTGACCTCGGCTCCTTCCTCCGTACGGTACAAACGGGTAGATGGGTCGGCAAAACGTCCCATCAGTCGTGTCATTTTGACTTCGGACACGTTTGAGTCAACAGTTGATCCTCCTCGGTTGGCATCGAATGGGAAACGTCACACATTAATTGTTTCCCTCTTGTAAAAGCTCCGATTTCCTTTTTTCACTTTTACTTTCTGAATTCAAATCTTCTTAAGTTACCCCCGAACATTTTACTTGTTCATAATTCCTTCAAATATTCATAAATTGTTCTTCACATCTTCATTTCTTCATCTCCAATCTTCAAAGCTTCATATTTCTTCTTTGAATCTTCAAGTCGGGCCTTCAAACCTTCATATCCGCCATCAAACCTTCATATTCCGAGATAAAGATGGAAAAAAACTCAAATATGTGCCTCAAAATACCGCTCTTTCAACTTCTACCCCCGACGTGATATAGAAGCGACCCCGCTGGTAGTGGCCCCGGAACCTCCTCTTAAGGATTTTATTCCTGGAAGTTGTTCCGTAGATAATTATTTTTAAGGTCGAGAAGGCCTCCAAACAAGGGGATCATGGTGAGGAGGTGTGGAGGTATATTTGCTCCATCACCGAAGACACGCTCCCGACAGTCCGGGAGGATTGCAAGTGGGAAGGCAAGGGAGTAGTCATCCCCGGTCCTGATGAGGACACTTCAACACACGTGGAGCGGTACTTAAGAAATTATACGTGCCCCTTCAAACTTGGTCCGATGGACATGATGGTACTCAATTTTTTGAAGAGGTATGAGGTCTACCTCGGGCAGATCCAGCCGTCCTTTTGGAGAATCATGATCCTTCTCTATCACTGTATCAATAACATAGAGGAGCCCCAGTTCACTATCAACCATATGCTCCGTGTCTACAACCCCTGAATCTTCTGGGGGGGGATTAATCAAGCTTTCTTGACGGGAAAAAAAGTCTCCCTTCTCGAGCGATGATGAGGACACTGATCGAGGCTGGCAGGGGAGATTGTTCGGGTTAAGATCGAATATTTCATTCCGTCTGATTTCTTGTCGTTCCCTAAGAAGTGGAACTCGATTCATAAGTTCATTTGCAACTAAGTCGTCAAAATAAGTCTTTGAGTTCGGTTTTCTTTTTCATCACTTACTCTCTCGATATGAAGTGGTCGCCTGAGTTCCCAATGCAGTCCCCTATTTCAAGGAGTGGGTCGAGGGTATCTGCAAACATTTGACATACCCCGAGCATGAGTGGCCAAAAATTCCAGAGGCAAATGGGAGGCTTGTTCCCGTGGTGAGTACCCTGCTCCCCCTGATTTGATTCTCCTTTTATTCTATCATCTCTTCGACTAAGTCCCTTTTTCTTCTCACATGTTTGCCGAAGACCACCGCGCTTCGGGCAATTTTTGACGACGAGGCATCGTCCCCATCTAGAAAACCTTCCACTTCATGACAACATACCGCCGAGGCTGTTGTGAATAAGGAGGGAAAAAAGATAAGAAAGAGGAGGTCTTCTGTCCCTCGGATTCTCCCACCAAGACCAAGAAGAATAGGGTCTCAGTCAGGGTTAAAAAGAGTACCAAGAAAAGTACTCATGCCAGGGTCCCGGTCTATCAGCTCAGGTCTACCCCGAGTATGATGACATGGAATTTGTCATCTACGAGCCATCTGACACTACACAACAGCTAGCAGCTGAACCCTCCTCAACTTGGGAGTCCGAGGAAAAATCCATGGCAGTTTCCCCTCAAGAGGCTTCTCCAGTCGCGAGAGAGGCCATCAATATTATTGACATCCCGGATTAACCATCCCTCACAAAGTATCTTTTTTATGAGGCTTAGGTTGTTAAAGAAAAATCAACCGAGGCATCATGAGCTGGGAAAGAAGCCCTTAACCTATCTTTTGAGGGTATGGACGTTGGCACACTAGAAGAGGGATAAGTTGTCGGGGTCAGGCGGGACAAGTCTGACCCTAGAGCTTGTGGGGTCATTCCCCACCTCGACTTCGGATCCTAGCCGTGAGAAGATGGTCATGTTTACGGTACCAGTGGATATCAGATGATATCGGGCCGAAGAGGACGAGCCGGAACAACAGGCTCTTAACATGGTATGTTTCCCTTTCCTTATATCTTTAAAGAATTCATTTCACCTTAGCGTACTTAACGATTTTGACATTTTTATTCCTCAGGCGTTGGTGCTTCATTATGAGAGCTTCCATCGCTCTCGGATGGAGATGGGCAATCTTGAGTTCGATCTCAAAGAGCAGGTCTGGTCAAGTACATGTACAAAGCTCTTAGTGAGCAAAAAGATGAGGCCCTCAAGGACAACTCTGTCCTCTAAGCCTAGCCGGAAAGAGCTCAAGAGGAGGCATCGAAGGTGAAATGAGAACATACCCTTCTGGTCGAAAAGGTAATAGTGTTTGAGATTAATAATGAGAGGCTAAGCACAACAGCTAATGCCACAACCTCAAAGGTCCAAGAGAAGATACACTTGATCTACCAGCTTAGGGCCTCAATGAACGAGGTTAAAGCCCCAGCCGAGGAGTTGAGGAGCGAAATGGATCTCTTGGACTCGGATCGAGATACCACGAAAGAGGATTTGGTATAGGCCAAGGATTAGCTCGGGTGATGAAAGATAAAGCCGACAAATGGTATCGACTGAATGATAAGCTCTGAGCACAACTAGACTTGGTCGTCACGAAACGCGATGCTCTCGGCCAAGAATACACTGTACTAAAGTCCAAATTTTAAGCGGTTTCGAATGAAGCCTCCAAAGTTCCAGACATGCTGGCTCAGTATAAGAACGATGTGGAGGTAGCCAAAGCCTGTGTGATAACAAAGGCCAAGTATGTGAAGTGGTTGTCTCGAAGGGAGACCCTTGAGGAGATTCATGCACGGGGTATCGATCTACCGACCGAGATAGAAGAGGCAAAGAGGCCGAGAACAAAGAGAGATACTAGCCCGTTGGTTCGGGCAGTGAGTCGGGCTTCGGTGAAGACGAGGCGGCAAATGCCTTAGTTTATTTTTTGTTTTACCTTGTACATTTTTTTTTGTTTTGGGATCATTTTATAATTCCTTTGTGAATATCTTTTGGTACATATATAAAATAATTTATCTTCGGCTATGCACCGTGTCCTTTACTTTTCAGTATTTTCTTACGTTCCAGACTTATAGCTTGTGTTTCACTCTTTAAAATATGCCATAGATGCCTTAGCATATAATTTGACATAACTTAGATTGTTCGTTCCCCTAACGCCCGGATGATGCCTGGGTTAGGTTATAACTTCGAGTTGCTTTGATTTTATAGGTTTTAATACAAAACAAAGTCTTTGTTAAAAATTTTGAACATTTTAACCAGACACGATTATTCTTTGTCGAAGGTGGCTCCTTTTATGGCCGGGGTCTGAAGTAATGTTTCATAGATTAAAAAACGTGTAAAGACATTGCTTTATATGTACATACTCGGACATCTCCGAACCATTTAAGTTGGTTGTAGAATTTGGTGTTTGGGCCCTGCCTAGTTAGGTAGGTGCCTCCAGAATTTGGTAGCCCGAATTCCCCGATCTTATTATCGGGTAGTAGTCCCTGATTCGTGGAGACACGTAGGCTTAAGGGTTTCGAACCCAATATTCATTCTAAGTGACATAACGGTAATACTACTTGTGCAAATATGAACCAATGAAACATAGAAGGAAAAATTCTTTTATTACTTTGAACGTAGTGTTAATAATCGAAGGTACAAAAGCTATATGCCATGGGGAGAATGAGCTATACATGCACGATTTGTTTGATCGCATGACCCTTACAATTAACCCTTACAATTAATTATAATATTCAACCCTTGGCTTTCAATATCGAATAGGGATGCCTTCTAACTTTCTAAACTTAGGACTTCGGTTCTTGACACAGGGCGTGATGGCCCCCTAGTATTCGAGATTGACCTTTGAGGCCTCGAATACTATTGGTATGATGCAAATGATTCGCGGTCCCCAGCCTTAGGATGGTCTTCAAAACTAGGGTAGCGCGTTTTATTGTTGCCTCATTAAAAACCTTGCCATTAAGGAAATCAGGGAGATCAAGCCAACTGTAATGGATGATTAGAACTATCTTTGAAATGGACGTTTGGAAATCAATTCCGATCCAGCCCTTGGAACGGGCTCGATTACAAATTAATAAGCAAGAAGCTGAAGAACACTTTGAACAATAGTTAAAGAACATAAATTATTTTTATTGCTTTGATATGCGTATCAATAGTGGCCTTTAAAATATAAAAGTTCTCCCCTTTATATAAAAGGAGAGTTTCAATCCTAATACAAGTGTAAGTAAGGTAAAAATATTTTTCTTCCGGTAAACATTGATATGCAGTTGATATCTGGCGAGATTTTTGCTGTAATATCCGATTAAGGACGGATATTTCGGCCCCTCCATTGCCCTGTCTAATCATCTATCCTTTATCTTAGGTTCTTCATCCTGCTTGAGCTCAATGCTTGGCTGTTTCCGGTTCCTAGTGCACCATTCGTCCTCCCCAGGTTCTGGTCCATAGAAGCCTTCATCTTTAACCGAGGACTTATCGGGTCGCGCTTCTCCTTCGTTTCATTATCGGGAAATTGCGTGTAACCTTTATCCCCAATTTTACACTTACACACCCTTACCAATGCACGTGTATATATATCACTATGCCTCCGATCACTACTGGTATGTCGACTCCGGAGGGGCAGATCCTGCCCAAGAGCTAATCAAAAGCGTAAAAGGCATGTTGCGGCGTGCATCCCGATTCACATGAATTATAAGCCAACATGGCCTTCTGCGATGTGCAGCCCGATCCACAATATTAATTATAGCAATAAAGCCAATATGACATGCAGTGGCGTGCAACCCGATCCACAATAACACTCACAACATGGCTCTCAGGCTCACCTCATTCATCAATCTCTCAAGTCTGAAGGGCTCACAATCCGTACCACACAACCCAAACAATGATAACATATGATGTAATAGTGAATAATCAAGAGAGAGTGAGATATGATATGCAAATGAAGAATCGTGACTGAGCATATAATTACAGTTATAGCAGATAACTCAAAATAACAAAAATAGCCTCATTAGGTCTCAACCGGATAAGCACACAGCCTAAACATTATTTCTAACATGAATCATATGTCAATTAATCTAACAAGTAGGAATTACACTGATAGAACAAGAGATAAAAGCAAAACAAGTCTGTTCATAGTCGAATAGTGAACTTGAATCATGATTACCCCGATGCACGCACACTCGTCACCTAGCATGTGTGTCACCCCCAAGATATCTCTTATAACATAGTTACTAGGGTCAAATAAACTCAAATCCAAGCTTAGATATGTTACTTACCTCGAACAAACAAATTCTAATATCGAGCAAGCCAAACAATACTCTAGAAACGCCATCCTGTGCGTATCAATCTCTGAATGGCTCAAAACAAGCCAAAAGCAACTTAAAAACATTAAATCATGCCTAAGGAAACCATCCCAAATGATAAAGGTCGAGTCATTACACATTTACTCAAAGTCAACCAAAAAGTCAAACCAGGGCCCACACCACAGAACCTGACAAAACACAAAAATTCCGACAGTTCATTCAGTTAAGAGTCCAACCATACTAATGTCACTCAATTTCGACTCCAAATCGATGTTCAAAACTCATAAATTCATTTTAGGAAAGATTAGACAACCCCCCCCCCCCCATTTCTCTTTTGAAAGCATCAATAAAATGCCAAAATGAAGATGGAATCACAGATTAAAATCAAACCAAGTAGAAAACACCTATCCCAATCCATGTTGTGAATATTGCTCCCGAAATCACACAAATCCGAGCTCCCCAACTCAAAATATGATAAAACAACTCAAAGGTCCGTAATATAGTACTTAAAGGTCTGCTTCATGTATGCTCCTTGCGGACGCGGAAGTACCCTCACGTTCGTGATCAACAAAAACTCACCGCCACTAAAAGACCCTACGCATTTGATGCATAGGCATCATGAACACGATGCATAGCAGATCTAGACATTTGCGAATGCAGCGATTACTTCGCAAACGCGAAGACAATTCCTGCAGCTCCCAGCTCCTCAACTCAACCCTATACGAACGAGATTTAATTGACGCTAACACGATGCTCAGGCCTCAAAAAGGTACGTGAATGTGTTTACCCAATCACGAATGCGATGAAGGAAATACCTAGCTCCCATAATACACTATGCGATCGCGACCCAATCTTCGCGTCCGCGAAGAAGATCCGAAATACCAGAAATAAGCAGTGCCAAAGAACATGGAAATGATTTAAAACTCATCTGAAACTCACCCAAGCCCCTCGGGACCCCATCAGAACATGCTAAGATGTCCCAAAACATAATTGCAACCTACTCGAGGCCTCAAATATCACATAACAACATTATAACCATGTATCACACCTCAAATCAGACTTTATGAACTTTTGAACTTTCAACTTCCAAAACTCATGCCAAACCATAACAAATCAACCCGAAATAACCTCAAATTTAACACACAACTTCCAAACGACATAATGAAGCTATTCCAATTCTCAGAAGTACAATCCGGACCCGATAACATCAAGGTCAACTCCTAGTCAAACTTAGGAACATTCTGAATCTTCAAATTTCCAACTTTTGCCAAATAGTGCCGCAACCTTCTAGAAACATCCAAATGCAAATCGGGGAGTACGCCTAAGTCATAAATCACCATCCGGGCCTAACTAAACTGTCAAAACTCCGATTCAAGGTCAAATACACAAAAGCCGAACTTGTTCAACTATTCCAACTTAAAGCTTCCTAGTTGAGAATCATTCTTCCAAGTCAATCTCGAATCACCGTAAAACCAAAACCGTTTATTCACAAAAGTCATAATAAATCATATGAAGCTACTCAAGATTTCAAATAGCTAAACAGAATACAAATGCTCAAAACGACTGGTTGGGTCATTAAATTCTCCCCACTTAATCATACATTCGTCCTCAAATGTGCCAAGAGTTTTTCCGAAGCCATCAATTCACTGTGTAACCTAACCATGCACATACCCGGGGCTGATCCCACATCACCTCAATCCATATAAGACCGACAACAGAACCTAACTGAGGATCTTCTCTTTAACCTCATACCATAAACCTTATAATCAATCCCCAATCTCCGGAATCAAATAGTTTACCCGATTATCACATCTACACATTGTATAAGTCTTAAGAAGTTGTATAAATACATACCCATAACCCAAGAGGTAGTCACATGATATACCACATAACTCACATACACGTAGCAATAATTTCTTATTACACTAGTTGCTCAGAAACAAATCTGGTACTAGTAATAAACCACATATCAAATAAACCTTATTTAAACCTTCGTACACCGCCGATGATGAAAGAAACATGCAGAAACTCATAATCACTCATCATATCAACAAGTCATTGAGCTCTCTCTCGTCCGACAAGACCCAAAGCTAAATTCTAAGATGACTTCTGATATTATTCTTCTAAACATATCGTAATATAATCTTATAGAGCCCATTCTAGGTCCAATGACCTCATCTCATCAAACACATCTATTCTACTGACATGGAAAGCCAATACAACCTAAAGCCACAAGTTGTGGAATTTGTGCACCAATGAGCAATAATTCAAATGTATTCAAAATATGGAAAACGACTCAAATAAGACAACCATCCCGCTAGCTCAACAAGTACTTCCACAAATGCAATGCTAAAAATCAACAACCACACGCAATTTGACATCAAGTACATGAAGTGCATGAACATAACCATGGATAAGTGAATAACACAATATATCACATCTCGGATAAACCATAACCAAGGCGCAATTAACCATTCAACACCCTAATGACCATATTGCTTGAACCATAAGGCCCAAACAGAAACGCATCAAGTGTGCAAATTACCAACAGATCACAACCCATTGTAGCATAGAAGAGTAACACATTGAACATATTAGAACACAAACATGCTCAACTCCAATTGAATGACACACCCCTCAACAATAACAATGTTGAGTCAACAAATTCGACCCGATGTAGATTACAGATCCTCATTGGGCCTAACAATGGGTCCCAAAATCAACTCTGATCATCCACAATTAAATAATATTTCCCCAAAGGTCCACAATAACTTGCCCTTAGCACATACTACTAGCTGTCTAACTTTGGCTATACCTCCACAGTCCTCAACCAAGGAGCAATCTGCCCCTGAGAACTCCCCATCTTCAAATCCCTAGAATACCAGAATCACCATATTCGATCCCAACTCGAACACTTAAGTGACGAATACATCCTTCATACACAATCATTCAACGAGAAATACTTCCATAATTCTTCCATGCCACAAAGCAAAATCTGAACATTAGCAGTGAATCAATCAGGGGAGTACTGCAATACTAATGAAGCATTCGTAAGTTGAAACACAATGCACCTTCTAAAATATGCACCCTTCTCAGGTAATACCAAGTAGTACAATCATAATTCTAAACATTTGGGACCATCTATGTTATCTAAGCATTTGTGACCTTCCCTTCAAGACTGAACCGCAACCTTGTACATGCAAATCTCAATCCCACACAACGCACTACATATATCATACCATCATATGAAAATACGAGAACCACATCATCAACCATGAGTCACAAGCAGATTACATACACAATTAGCTAGAAACCTTCCACTTGATCCTATTAAGGAGAAAATCACAAGGCACAAAAAACTTTCCATGCCTGTAGAATATCCATCCAAAGTCGTGGTATAAATCATCGAAAACTCTACGAAGCCCATTTGCACATAACCAAGCCATCGGAATTGAAATCCTCTAAATCAACCAAGTCATGTAGGTCGCCAAGCCTAAGAGTATTGCCACAAAACATTTGTAGAGACTCGCCACATTATAAGAACCAAAAGAACCGAGCATACCATTACCATATTGATCCAACCTACTACCAAGCTGTCCTATTTCCTCTGAGTTTCTTCTAAATTGCCTTCAAGTTAACACTTCTCCTTGTCATAATACCACGATCCTCAACTAAAACTCGCCACACGAGATCCTAGCATGAAACCACATCGCCCTAAAACCCATAAGCCGATGTATTCCCTCTTAAGCGCCCCAAGGTACCACAACCGAGATACCCACTATGAGGAGGCCTTCTGTGAATCTTACGTTGTTTCCTTAACCTCTCTGATATGAAACTGTAGAATCCATAATGATATAGAAATGTCGTGGGCCATAACACCATCCAATGCAATCTCATATCTTAGCCTTTTACAATTCCCAAAATTTCTCAAATGCCACATATGAATCATATTCCCGCCCAAACGAGCCCAACGACCTGTGCTCCATTAGCACGCCAACACCCAAAGAAGTAATCCACGCCTTCAAGCAACTGAGTGAATCCCTTTTCTGAGTACCTTACATCCATCATGAACAACAGGCCTAAACAATTCCAAGACCTCTATATATCCATAAGGTGTAATGCATCATGCATCTAGAAATTTCCTTGCTTAAGTCATCCCCAAAACCAACCTCAGCAAGTCTACTGATCCACAAGTACGCCTCCGATCGAAACTAATACAACACATAACCATGCAATCAAATAGTCAATAGCAGACTCCTAACTTGGACCACAGCCATACTATATTACTGCCACAATCCCACATTAAGGTTTAACAAAATCCTTCAAAATCTCATGCAACACAAACCATAAAATGCCTCAAATCATCTGCTAAGATCGCATTCATCCTCGAGAAGGGTCAAGTCAACTTTCTCAACCAACCCAAACTCAAATCGCAACACATATAGCCCACTGGCAGAAAAAACCCTCCACATAGCATCATAAGGATCATGCCTTTGTAGACCACCCCGTAGGAGATAACATAACCACTTAGCCTCAAATTGGCATTTCACTATGCCCTACCATGGCCACAAGCATCATGTAATAACTTAATCATCCTAAGACTAAACTCGTCAGTAAGACATAAGAATCTACTTCATCCCATAACAGGACAACATGAACGATCCCTCAACACAATCACCACTCGAGTTCGTACAACACATCAAGACAGAAATCAAGCATCCAATAGTCCTTTTCACATCCCAAGCAACCCTTCTTATTACAGCAAAGCCATCTGAACACATCTCGCAGTCACCTCATATTCATCATATAGCTATCCAACCACTCACCGTGCCATAAATATCGCTCCTAGGGATACTACGGGACATATAAGCCCAAAAGCGCATACTTGCACAAATGAAACCACTGAGCCAAGCTATGGTCCAACCCTGGCCTTAAGTCCTTTGGACTAGCCCATCACAAAAACACATCAAACACATCTCGCACCTCATCTTTGGATATCACAACTCGATGATGCACATATGATACCGAGCGCTCACACACGCATACGAGGGAGTGGAAAGAATTCAAAGAGATACACTTCAAGTTGAATCAATGCAGCACAATAAGGAAGGAAAGATGGGAAGTTTATCCTAAATGCCCAGTAGCCTCTCGAAGAAAGGTATTGACGTCATCATACCGATCCGCGAGACTCTACTAGATATTTGTACATGACTCACAGAACCTATGAACCTAGAGCTCTAATATCAACTTGTCATGACCAAAATATCCAACTGGTCGTGATGGTACCTAACCCAACCTGCTAGGTAAGTCAATAATCGTGAACATAATCTAATGACAACGATAAAATTCAAAAGGTCAAATAATTGAATTTAATACATTTTTCCTAAGGACTAGTGATACAAGTCATGAGCTTCTAAAGACTTAGAATTTACAAAGCTGGTACAAAAAAATACATCATTTGTTCAAAAATACATACCTAGATATACAAATCTAAATCTACCATGAACAAGAGGCAGCAATAACTGGAACACATGTACGTCTTCAATGCCAGCTCCTACCATACACAACAACATCAGCTTCAAAATCTACATGCAAGGTGCAGAAGTGTAGTATGAGTACAACTTCTCCCATGCACTAAATAAGTAACAAACATAACCTTAGGTTGATAGCAGTGGCGAGCTCAGATAATGGTCATATTCCAACAGCGATAGCTAAATAACAAGTTGTAATTATATAATTAAGGAAGTACAAGAAATAACCCAAACGATATTATGCTGAGATCGTTCACAGTTACAAAAAAGTAGACATGTTTTTCAGGTATAACAGTAAAGCCCAAATCTTTCAACGGAATCACTAAAATATGAGTATATAAGAAAAACTAAGATTTTTCCAAACTTTCAACAACATATAAGATGTTTCATTATCATATAGCATGAGAAAAGTATATCTCTATGACTACATGTCAATATGCATGTCAAGTCGTCAATTATCATATATCGTCTAGCATGAGGAATATACATCTCAATGCCTACAAGTCAGATGCACATGTCAAATCATGGAAGTCACAATACCATCTAGCATGAGGAATATACATCTCAATGCCTACATGCAAATTGTACATGTCAAATCATAAATGCCACAATATCGTCTAGCATGAGAAAAATACATCTCAATGCCTACATTCCAAGTATCCATATCAAATGAATGATTTCACGGTGATATTCTCAGGTACTCTTAGCCTCAACATACTCAAGTCATCTGTCTCAATTACCCATTTCGTCACACACACAAAATCACTCATCAGTGTATGGGTGCCTGGTTCATAAGACCATCACCAAACCACAGGTATATATATCATTGTTCTTGCACTCACTGCTAGTATTCCAGACTCCAGAGGGGAGGATCCTTCCAAAGCGCTAATCAATAGCCTATAAGGACTATTATGGTGTGCAACCTGATCCATAATCATAATAAGCCCATATGTCCTGCTATGGCATGCAGCCCGATCCACAATAATAATAATAGTAATAAAGCCAATATGGCATGACGCGGTGTGCAGCTCGATCCACAATAACACTCACAACATGGCTCTCAAGCCGTCCTCAGTCATTAATCTCACAAGTCTCAAGGGCTCACAATCTTGTACCACTTAGCCCAAACAATGATAACACATGATGTAGCAGTGAATGATGATCATAGGCTGCAATATGATATGCACACAGCCTAAACATGATTTCTAACATGAATCACAGCTCAGTTTATCTAACAAGTATAAACTACACGGATAGAACAAGATATAACAGCAAAACAAGTCTAGGCATAGTCTAATAGTCACCTTGAATCATGATTACCCCAGTGCACGCACACACGCTCGTCATCTAAAATTTGCGTCACCCCAAGACATCTCTTACAACATAGTTCCTAGGGTCAAATACCCTCAAATCCAGGCCTAGTTATGTTACATACAGCAAACAAGCAAACTCTAATATCGAGCAAGCCAAACAATTCTCTAGAAATGACATCTCACTCGTATCAGCCACTGAATGACTCAAAACTAGCCAAAAGAAACTTAAAAACATAAAATATTTCCTAAGGAAACAATCTCAAATGATAAAGGTTGAGTCTTTACACATTTACTCAAAGTCAACAAAAAAGTCAAACCCGGGCTCGCACCTCCAAAACTGACAAAACACATAAAATCTGACAACCCATTCAATTAATAGTCCGATCATACTAGTTTCACCCAGTTCCGACTCCGAATCGATGTTCAAAACTCAAAAATTCACTTTTGGAAAGATTACACAAAACCCCCAATTTCTCTTTTGAAAGCATCAATCAAATGCCAAAAATGAAGATTGAATCACGCAATATTATCAAAACAGAGTAGAAAATACTAACCCCAATCCATGTGGTGAAATCACATCCAAAAGCGTCGATATACGAGCTCCTAAACTCAAAATATGATAAAATAACTCAAAAGTGTGAAATAGAGTACTTAAAGGTCTCCTCCAGGTATACTGTTCGCGAACGCGGAAGAACCCTCGCGCTAGCGATGAATAAAAACCCACCGCCACTAAAAGATCCTATATTTTCGCGGAATAGACCTCGTGAACGCGATGCCGTTAGATCCAGACCTTTGCATACGCGAAGACATTTCCTCCAGCTCCTAGTTCATTAACTCAACTCTATGCAGACGCGATTTGACTGACGCGAACGCGATGCTAAGGCCTCACAAAATTACACAAATGCATTTACCTATTTGCGAACGCGATGAAGGAAATACCTAGCTCCCACAATACACTACGCGATCATGACTTAGTCTTCACGATTCCGAAGAAGATCTAAAACACCAGAAATCAGCAGTGCCAAAGAACATGGAAATGATTCAAAAATAACCCGAGCCCCTCGGGATCCTGTCCGAACATGCTAACAAGTCCCAAAACATAACGTGGACCTATCGAGGCCTCAAATCTCACATAACAATATCAAAACCATGAATCGTGCATAAATCAAACTTTACGACTTTTTGAACTTTCAACTTACAAATCAACCCGGAATGACCTCAAATTTTGCACACAATTTCAAATGACATAATGAAGCTATTCCAATTCCCCGAACCGGAATCCGGACCCGATAATATCAAGGTCAACTCCTGGTCAAACGTATGAACATTCCAAACTTTCAAAATTTCAACTTTCGTCAAATAGTGTTGTAACCTTCGAGAACATCCAAATGCAAATGTAGGGATGCGCCCTAGTCCAAAATTACCATCCAAGACCTGAAAGAACCATCAAAATTCCGATCCGAGGTCAAATACACAAAAGTCAAACTTGGTTAACTCTTCCAACTTAAAGCTTCCTGGTTGAGTATCAATCTTCCAAATCAATCCTGAATCACCTGAAAACCAAGACCGACAATTCATACAAGTCATAATACATCATATGAAGCTACTTAATACTTCAAATAGATAAACATAAGGCAAATAAGAAAAACGGTCAGAAGGCTCGTTACACTCTCACTTGGCTCAAAGCTATAGATCATAACATCCGATAAGCCACAATATTCTTATTCCATGACTGCCATGATCTCGCACTGTAATCCAGCTAAATCCTTCATAAACTTATGTAGCACTAACCATAAAATACCTCAAATCACCTATTATACGCATATCTATCCTCGTGACAGTCGTGCAAACTCTTGTAAAGAATCCAAACTCAAATTTCAGCACATACACACCCCGCTGGTAGAAAGGAAACTCTTCACAGAAACATCGTAGGGATTATTCCCTATAATGGTCACAACCACTATGCAATCGCTAAATCGTCCCGAGTATGAAATGGTCAACAAGACATAAGAATCTACTTCATTACATAAATGAACAACTGAAAGTTCCAGCCATACCTCCAGATCCTGAAACTATACCACAAATCCAAATAGAAATCAAACACACATAGTTCTTACACATCCCAAGAAAGATTCTTCTCGTCATGTCCTAACCTTCTATGTACATTCCACAATCACATAATACTCATCATATAGCTATCCACTCACTCTTTGAGCTATCAATCCCACTCCTAGCCCAAGTTGTGGGCTGGACTTAACCTCAAGTACTCCAGACTGGCCTATCTCCTCTTCACAAAGAACACATCTCGCACCTTATCCATGACATAACAAGTTGTCGATGCACGGAAGCTACCGAGTGCTTAACATAGCATACGAGTGGATTGAAGGAATTCAAAGAAATACGCTTTAAGCTGAATCAATACCGCATGATAAGGACTGAAAGATGAGAAATTTTCCTATATGCCCTGTAGCCTCTCGAAGATAAGATAGACATTATAATACTGATCCGCAAGACTCTACTAGACACTTGCTCATGACTCGTAGTACCTATGAACCTAGAGTTCTAATACAAACTTATCACGAAAGAAAATTCATCTAGTCGTGATGGAACCTAATCCACAACCTACTAGGTAAGCAAAATAACAACCAACACAATTATAAAGAAATTAATAAGAATCAATAAGTGCAATAACTGAACTCCATACAATAACCTAAGGATTGGTACAATAAGCCATGAGTCACAAAGACTTAAATTGACAATGATGGTATGGAAATCAATACAACACTTGTTTGGAATATACATAAACAAATTACAGATCTAAAGATGCCAAGAATAAGTGGTAGCTATATCCGAAAAGTAGGTATATCTTCACTGCCAGCTCCTGTAATACATAGTAGCTTCCGCTTTAAGATCTGCATGCAAGGTGCAGAAGTGTAGTACGAGTACAACCGCCCCTATATACTCAATTATAGCAAACCTAAGCTCAGCTTGAAAGCAGTGACTGTCTTAGAAGAAGGGCAGACCCCAACACCAATAGTCAATAACAAAACATGATAAATGATGAAAGTAAAAAAGAACAACTCGAGAGATTTCATGCTCCACTTGTCCACAAATACAGGAAATTAGACATGCTTTTCATGTATAACTATCAAGCCCCATATCTTACCACCGCAATCACTGGAACATGAATTTATCAAGAGAATTGTGATTTCCAACTTGATAATAATAGGTAAAACATTTTAATTACCATCTAGCACGAGGAAAATACATCTTTATGCCTACATTTTAGATATACATGTCAAGTCAATAACATTTTTTTACCATTTAGCATGAGGAAAATACATATCTATGCCTACATGTCAGATATACATGTCAAGTCAATAACATTACACTGAAATTATCAATTGCACTCACTCTCAACACACTCACGCTGCCTGGCGCAAATGCCCCTCGCCGTCATACAAATAACAACACTCAGCACTGTACTGGTGTCTGGCACAAAAGCCCCTCACTAAAGCACATATATATCACTATTCCTGAGCTCACTATAATATTATACTACGGAGGGGAACCCGAATCAAATATCACTCTATTGCGACTTGCAACCTGATCCAAGTATCAATTTTTTGAGGCATGCAATCTGATCCAAATATCAATTTGTTGTATGTGCAACCCGATCCAAATATTAGTTTGTTACAACATGGAACCCGATCCAACATAATTCACAACCCAACTCTACGGCCCACATAAGTCATCAATCTGCTTAAGTCTTAGTGTCTTACATCTATAGAAATGTAATCCAATTATACAATATGGAAGAACACAATGTTCCACAAATATAGGGATATAACATGAAGATATAACTAACGTAACTGAACAATACGACTACGACTAAGGAAAATAGCAAAAATAGCCCTATCATGTCTCAAACAATTAAGCAGATAGCCTAGACATGATTTCTGACACACCCCAAACTTGAAGAGGCGTAGCCGTCACTTGGTGCCATACTAGACCCGAGTGTACCACTCTGTAACTGTGAACTCTTAAGGGGTAACCCATAACTTAGGCCGATGAGGCCAAATTATGAATTATCTGAAAATAACGTCTACAACCAACAATACCAAACTAAGCACCTACATAGGGTTGGTAAAGCCAGAATACTGATATAAAAAATGTACAGGAGTAGTTTACAAGTCTCTAGGGATAACCGAATTGTATCATCGTCGGGACAAGTCCTTGACCTACCCATCAAACCTGTATATATAAAATAGACTCCAAGGTATAAATGTGGTAAATCCGAGGAAGTGGAGATTACCAACAAAGCTTATGTTTGACTTTGTCTACAGGGAAGGTCTATCCAGCTGTCTATCCGGACCTGCAGGCATGAAATGCAGGATCCCAAGCAAAAGGGACATCAGTATGAAATAATGTACTGAGTATGTAAGCCCACAGGATAACTAAAATCTGAAACTGAACTGAGTATATAGTAACTAAATGTACGTGGGAGTCAAATATAATTTGAAGATATGTTTACCTACTGATACTGACTCATCTCTCTCAATATAGTAAGTAAACAGATGTCTGCCCATATAAGGCTTCGTATGTGTAACTGCTCTGCCGTAGTAGGCTCGATCATAGGCGCTCGGCCATACTAAGCTATGTATCTCAGCCAATCTGAGCTCGGTCATAGGTGCTCGGCCTCAGTAGGCTCGGTATATAACTTAGCATTTGATCAGAGGTTTCACAATAGGGGCCTGCCAATAAATTATAGCTCGATGGTGGTAAAAATACTGTAATACTATATATATATGTATACTCTCTGCACTTTTGGCCGGAAGAAGACAATAGTAAACTAAATATGAAGTCCCGGTAAGGGCGAATACTATAACTTATGAGACTGGGATAATGTACATAAGTTCAGGAATACGAACTTCTATTTATGCCTCGTTATCAAACTCATGTAGTTACGGGATCATGCCAAAATGAAGAAAATTTTAGCCTTAACATGCCTTATCACAATCTTTCCAATCACCATGTTGAACTCGCATCTTCACGCCTTAATCTACAACAAGGATAATAATACTATCATTAAGTTACGAAAGGTACAACTATCGCACAACGAACGACAATCTTATTTTGTATTAAAAGGGACAACATCTCCCCTATAATCCTTAGTTCCTCCAAATAAAAGAAAATACAAACAACACAAGAAAAGACAATATCAACATGTATACATTATTTTCCAACCTTATATAGACCACAAAATACTACAAAACTGCCATGACCCCAAATCCTAAGCCGGTCGTGATGGCGCCTATCATGGAACTAGGCTAGCCAACCATTTCAGATTATCAATATATCCTAATTTCCCCAAAATTTAGTAGATTTTAAATATATCAGAAAGAGATAAAACAAATACACACTTCCCCAAAACCTGGAGTCAACTATCATGGGCATCAAAGACTAAAAATACAAAGTACAACAGTGACTTGCTACAACAAAAGTATGAGGTACAAAAGACCAGAAGAAATTATAATCTGAGGGAAGGAAAGGAGGTGACCTCAGGACGCTGAGCAGCTACCTCAATCCTCGAACAACTCCAAGCTCGTCCGAAAATCAATTAGTGGGATGGTCCGGTACCTGGATCTGCACACAGAGGTGCAAGGAGTAACGTGAGTACACCAACTCAGTAAGTAATCAATGTAACTAAGAACTTGAATGTAGTCACGAGCATTTAAATCATGTAAATCCGTATAATGAATAACAGTGGAAATGAACATATCAAGTCAAAAATCTACAATTCCGAATATTTCATAAAACCCCCGATTTTCATTTAAAAATCTCGTATGAAAACTTTTTTCCAACATTTATTATCAGAAGTTCAATGTAAAGAAGAGTGAAAAACAGCATTTTCATAAAAATAAAAGCCCCTCGGGCACAATATCACTCACAATAAGGCCTCTTGGGCAATCCTCTTAGTCACTCGTGACTCCACTATCAGTATCTCATGCTCTCACATAACACTCGTACTCAGTAAGTACCATGAACACACACAACTGTTGCGGCGAGCAGCCCGCTCCACTATATTTATATATATATACAATTATACTGATGCGGCATGCAGCCCGATCCATATATATAACATATATTGTTGCGGCGTGCATCCCGATCCATATAATAGTCGACTGCACTCACTGGGGGTGTACAGATTCCTGGAGGGGCTCCTTCAGCCCAAGCGTTATATCCGATGTGGTGTGCAGCCCGATCCAATATGTAACATATATTGATGCAGCATGCAGGCCGATCCATATATATATACTCTATATTGTTGCGGCGTGCAGACTGACCCACATATAATATATAAACACATATATTGTTGCATCGTGCAGCCCGTCCGATAACTATCCTCACATACTCGGCGCTCGGCCTAACACATATATACTGCTGCGGTATGCAGCCCGATCCATGGCTATCCTCACATACTCGGCTCTCGGTCTGACTCAGTTACCCTCACAAGCCACTTGGGCAATTTATCTAAACTCATGGGACTCAGCCCCAAATACTTTTCAGAGTTTTCAAAGTAGTGTAATAACAGTGAAAATAACAGCAAGTAAGAAACATGATTGGGTTTACAATTGACTAACATGATAGTGGTAGAATAGTGTAAAAGTACCCCCTTAGGGTCTAAACAGGTCGGCACAAGGTCCCAAACATGGAAAATACCCCTGAGTGTCTAAACAGATTGGCACAAGGCCCCAAACATTGCTCACAGCCCGTAAACAAGTATAAACTTCCAAAAGACAGGATGTCTTAAGGTTTCAAATCGAATACGCAGCTTAATAGTCGCTATGGGAAGGACCAAATCTCAATCCCTATTGGTGCACGCCCCCACGCTCGTCACTTAGCATGTGCTTCAACTCATTTATCAACACAATAACAGATTTAGTAAAATCAATAGATAATTCAAAAATAATGTAGTACCATAATTAGATGTGAAAAGTTAAAAAAAAAAAATATTATTCCAAACTCGTAAATACCAAGCGGACCAAAATACTTAAATGGAAAGATGATTATTGAGCTCAAACCTTGTACTGACGTGTTCATTTGGAAGAATAAGCCAAAAGTAAGGGAAAATTTCAAAATGAGATTGTTGAGTTAACACCAAAGTTATAATCTCAGTTTTGTGATATTTAGATCAAAATACTGAAAATCTATTTTAAAGTAAGGCCTAAAATACGGGAGAAACTACTTGTTGCAAAAGACTGCGCTTATTCTAAGAGCCTCGATTCACTCATAATTAACTATTCAAACACATAGATAAGAAAACTAATTTCACCTATTAATATGATGTGATCAAATAAAACAAACTAAACAAACAGGTAGTCGAATAGAGTAGGCAGGCAATATTGTCCTAAACACACAGCAAATAAACAGATTCTTCCTTTTACTATAGTTTTTTTTAATGGCATGTTCTCCAGTGTTTTTTTATTCCTAGGAGCATGGTTTCTACACGTTCCAATTCATGCTCTTATAGAATTATACATATCACGTTTCTCAAGCAATCAGAATTACAAGCAGAAGGCAATTATTGCAGAATGTCACCAAATTTCATGGAGTTCTTACATTAAATGTACTAACTTAAAACATGGTATCTATGTGATTGAGAAACAGTGGAAGCTATTCAGTAACCAACTAAATTCATGTTTTCCGTAAAATTAAGCATCTTATCTACATGATATATATATAGAGAGAGAGAATGGATCGAGTCATTTGAGATGGTGAATACGACACATGAAAGCAGAAAGATACATTTTTTAGCAAAAATCCTACCTATTGTCTAATTTAGACCTGGAGTGTGATTTCTAGCATGGCATGAAGAAAAAAATGTCACATATATCGTTCGGGAATGTCACCCATTGATCAGAGATCAAGCAAAGAAGCGAGGCGCTCCTGGTCTGTAACTTCTCATGCTTTCAACGGAATGTCGCACGACATTCAGCCAATAGAAGAGCAGAATAAAATAAGAAAACCAAAAACCCAATAATGACGAACAGGTAATAACTACGGACAACAATACTCAGCAGTATCGAATCAAAACTAGCCAGCTACAGGCCAGCAATGCTCCAAGTTTCTGCATCGACTTCCAGCCAGCAGAAACAAATAGTGCTAGAGAAGTCGAAAAATCAATAGTGGTAGGATTAGAGAAGGTGCTATAGCAGAGAGTGTCCAAACCAGTGGTGAAAAGCCATTCTCAAGATGTAAGTCGTACATGCCGAGATCATCCCCAATAAGCTCAAGATGCAAGGTATTTATAGTGCACCAAGGTGTAGAATCACATTTGAAATTCGCACAGAAAAATCAATGCAGATTGATTTAGATGTTTGCTAGGAGAATTGAGCTAAAGATTGGGATAGGGAATCAACCATAAGATTTAAGGAAGCAAAATATTTTGTAAAACTAAAGTAATGAAAAATGGGAGTGCGAGACATTGGAAAGATTTGACGAGGACGGGCTTGACGGCAATTTCGTTGGAAAATTTGAAAGGATTTAAAGATTGATATTTTCTGAGATCTTGCAAGAATCAATGTGGTAATTGGAAAGAAATAATAACTAAGAAAAGATTTGTTGAAGAAATCACGGGAAAGGAGTTCTCGGTTTTAAATGAGAAAGGATATTTCTTTTCTTTCTTTGGTTGGCAGGATTATTGGGTTCTTATTCAAGACACACAAATTTATAAAAATACTAATATTTTCTTAGATTAAAAAGTGAAGAAGTGATTAAAATATTGATCTTTGAGAAAGGCCATTAGCTAATATGATATCACCAAAAGTAAGTAATTAAATAAAACTATGTATTAAAACAAATTGCTGAATGTAGATGGTGATATGGTAATAACAAAATGCTCAAGTAAATACATATAGAAAAATAACAATTGGATTAATGTAATGCAACAATAACAATATTATGCAAGGAAAATACGAGCTTTTTTCGAAATCCCAGTAAACGCATGACTAATGCGATTTTATACTAATAATAATAGTACAGTAGTCTAAGGGTAATAATAATAATTATAATTGAGAAAAGAGTAAATGATTATGCGAAATTATTTTTTTGTTGTGTAAAAATAAGTAAAAATGATATATTTAACATATTGCTCAAACTAATAATTTTGAAGAAAGAAAGGACATAATTGGGCGTCAACAACCGACTGCCATATAAGGCCTCATAAGGAGTCATCTGAATACTCGATTGGTAGATTTTTATGTATGCAAACTCTGCAAGCAGTAGAAACTGATCCCAAGAACCTCCAATATCCATAACACAAGCGCATAGAATATCCTCCAATATCTAAATGGTGCACTCGGGCTGTCTAGGGTGGAATAATGTACTCAACTCAACCCATGTGCCCAACTCTTACTACACTGCTCTTCAAAACTGCGATGAGAACTGTGTGCCCCAATCAGAAATATAGGCAGTGGCACACCGTGAAGACGAATAATCTCGCAGATATAGATCTTAGTCAATCGTTCCACAATCACCCAAATAGAATCAAATTCTTCAAAGTCGATGGGAGCCCAATAACAAAGTCCATAGTGATACGCTCCCATTTTTACTCAAGAATCTCAAGCCTCTGAAGCAAACCTCTCAGCCTCTGATGCTCATACTTCACATGATGATAGTTCAAGCACCGAGCCACATACTCCACTATATCTTTCTTCATTCTTCTCCACCAATAGTGTTGCCTCAAGTCACGATACATCTTCCCGGCACCCGAATGAATAGAATACCGCAAATTATGGGCTTCCTCAAGAATCAACTCACGTAACCCATCCACATAGGCCACACAAATCTGACCTACATCCGCAACACCATATCATCTCCAATAGAGACCTCCTTGGCATTACTGTGTTGTGCCATGTCCTTAAGGAAAAACAAATGGGGGTCATCATACTGGCGCTCTCTGAGTGCTCAAATAAGGAAGACCGAGAAATCACGCAATCTAGAGCCCGACAAGGCTCCAAAATATCTAACCTCATGAACTGATTGGCCAAGGCCTAAACATATAGTGCAACGAGTCTCCCACTAATAAGAATATATGCAAGCCTGCCAATACTCACCGCCTTTCTACTCAAGGCATCAGCCACCACATTGACCTTCTCGTATGATACAAAATAGTAATATCATAGTCTTTAACTGCTCCAACCATCTTTGTTGCCTAAAATTTAGATTATTTTGCTTGTACAAGTGTTGTAAACTTTGATGATCTGTAAATATCTCACAAGACACACCGTAGACATAATGCCTCCAAATCATCAATGCATGAAAAATAGCTGCCAACTATAAATCATGAACGATTTAGTTATTCTCATGGGGTCAACTGGCGTGAAACATAAGCAATCAATCTACCCTCCTACATCAAGACACACCTAATACCAATCCGAGAAGCATCACAATACATATATGAACCCGATGTTGAAGGCAAAACTAGAATTGGAGTTGTGGTCAAGGCAATCTTGAGCTTCTAAAAGCTCCCCTCAAACTCATCAGACCACCTGAATGGTGCACCCTTTTGGGTCAATCTAGTCAAAGGTGCAGCAATGGATGAGAAACCTCCACGAAGCGGGGATAATATCCGGCCAAGCCAGGAAAACACCGAATCTCAGTAGTTGAAGACGGTATGGGCCAACTTTGAACTTCCTCAATCTTCTTTAGATCTACCTTGATCCCTTCAATAGACACTATGTGTGCTAAGAACTCCAGATAATCGAGCCAAAACTCACACTTGGAGAATTTAGCATAAAGCTTCTTCTCCCTCAACATCTGTATTACGATCCTCGGGTGTTGCACATGCTCCTCATGGCTCCATGAGTGCACCAAGATATCATCAATAAATAATATGACAAACAAATCAAGTTATGGATGGAAATACACTATTCATCGGATACATGAATGCTGATGGGGCATTGGTCAGCCCAAAAGACATCACAAGGAACTCGTAGTGACCATAGCGGGTCCTGAATACCATCTTCGGGATATCATAATCCTGAGTGTTAAACTGGTGATAGCTAGACCTCAAATCAATATTAGAGAACGCTCTAGCTCCCAATAGCTAGTCAAATAAGCCATCAATGTGCGACAAAGTATACTTGTTCTTAATTGTAGCCTTATCCAACTGTCTATAATCAATGGACATCTGCATAGTACCATCCTTCTTATTCTTCACAAACAGAGCCAGTGCACCCCAAGTCGACACACTAGGTTTAATGAACCCCTTATTAAGAAGCTCATGAAGTTATTCTTTCAATTCCTTTAACTCTGTTGGTGTCATATGACATGGAGGAATAGAAATGGGCTGAGTGCCCGACACAAAGTCAATACCAAAATCAATGTTGGGTGGCGTGCCTAGCAAGTCTGTAGGAAACAAATCTGGGAAGTTCCTCTCTATCGGAACGAACTCAATAAAAGGAGTATCAGCACCAACATCCCTCATGAAATCCAAATATGCCAAACATCCCCTCCTAACCATCCGTTGGGCCTTCAGATATGAAATCACTCTATTGAGAACATAGTATGTAGAACTTCTCCACTCAATCCTAAACAAACCCGGCATTGCCAATGTCACAATCTTAGCGTGACAATCCAGAATAGCATGACATGGTGACAACCAATCCATGCATAAAATCACGTCAAAATCAACCATACCAAGCACAAGAGATCAATTCTTGTCTCTAGTCCCCCAATAGTCACCACACACGACCAATATACACGATCCACAACAATAAAATCACCCACCGATGTAGATATATGAGAAAGTATAACTAAGGAATCGCGGGGCATATCCAAATAACGAGAAAAGAACGATGATACATATGAATAAGTGGAACCAGGGTCAAATAATATAGAAGCATCTCTACGGCACACTAAAATAATATATGTGATCACTGCGTCTGAACTAACGACCTCTTGCCTGGCAGGAAAAGCATAGCATCGACCTGACCACCAGCTGATTGACCTCCCCCTCTAAGGCAGCCTCGAGCTTGTTGGGCCCCATCCCTAGCTGGTTGCACGGGTGGTGTAGCTGCTGGTGCTGGAATCACAGGTTGGGATCTCTGATGTGGAACCCTACTCAGTATTCTGGTGCAATCTCTCTTGATATGACTCAAATCCCCGCACTCATAGCAACCCCTCCTAACAGGTTTCTAACCATGATAACCCAAGTAACTGCCTATAGAAACCTAGGAAGACAAACCATGGTAAGAACTCTGTGCCGGCAACGCACTGAATGATGACTTACCCAAACGAACACTGTAGGAACCATATCTAACTGGCACCACGATGCATCGAACGAGTCATCTGAGCGGGCCTATAAGGATGACCCCTACTGTGATGGGACTGTCTTTTTGATGAAACACCGCTGAAACCACCAGAACCACGAGGCCTCTTGGCATGTCTCTCCTCATGCTCCTAACTACGAACCTTCTCTAGGTGCCTGGAAATATCAACCACCTCATCAAATTTCTCACCCTACACAATCTCTTGAGTCATAATGAAACGTATTACATAGTTGAGGCCATCAATGAAACTCAGAATCCTCTCCCTCTCGGTGGGAACAAAAAAAATCATGTGACAAGCAAACTCTGAAAACATCATCTCATACTGGGTCACTGACATGCCCTCCTGGCATAGCTGCTCAAATTGCCTACGCAACTCCTCCCTACGAGTATGTGGAATGAACTTCTCCAACAAGAGAACTAAGAACTCATGCCACGTAAGTGGTACAGCACCGGCTGGCCTGCTCAGCTCATAGGCCTCCCACCATCTGAATGCAGCCCCCGACAACTGAAAAGTAGTAAATGAGACTCCATTGGTCCCCAGAATACCCGTCGTGCGAAGGATCCGCTGGCACCTTTCTAAGAAATACTGAGCATCCTCTGACTCAGCCCCATTGAACTTTGGAGGCTTGAGCCTCCCAAACCACTCTAGCCTCTTCTGCTCCTCGTCACTCATAGGAGGACTAACCTGGGCACTAGCAACTACAATCGGCTGGGCTGGTAGTACCCCCGGTGTCTGATGTCTCTGAGCCATCTGCTCTAGAGTACAGGCGACGGGAGTCTGAGCACCTCCCCAGCCTGAGAAGTGGCTGGTGCAGCTCGAACTGAGACTGCCCGAGCCAGTCTCATGCATACAATCAATATTTGGGCCAAATCCTCCTGAAGGCCTAGAATCACAATGGGCACCGCATGTGCTGGTCCCAACAGCTCGACCACATCTGGTACCTGCTCCTAAGCTTGAGCAATTGGTGGCTCCACAGGTGCTGCTTTAGCTGCAGTACGAGGCATACATCGGCCTCTACCACGGCCCCAGCCTCGCACAGCCTTAGCTAGTGGTACTGGTGGCCGTCCACCTAATCTCGTCGCACGTGCCATCTATGAGAGAATAGAATAATAGAAGTTCAGTTTTCGGAATAAACAATCCATACGATAAGAAAACAAGAAACTAAAGTTTCCTAACGGTTCGGTAGCCTCACAAGGATAAGTACGGACGTCTCTATACTAATCAACAAGACTCTACTAAACCTGCTCATGACTTGTAATAACTATGAACCTAGGGCTCTAATACCAACTTTTCATGAGCCAAAATACCAACCCATCGTGATGGCGCCTAACACACCGGCTAGGCAAGCCAAAACATGATAATAAAGGAAAATAGAACAACGAATCTCATAGAAATTGCACAAGACTGAAATCTCAGTACAACAAATTCTACTATAAATCCCCAGAAACTAGTACACAAAGTCATGAGCTTTACAAATGGATACAAGTATGAAACTAAATAATAAAATAATGTTTGAATGTAACAACATTATGTATGGAAAAGACAAGTCGAACTGCGACCAAGGATGCAACTCTACCTCGCCTCTCGCAAATAGTCCAAAAAGCAAGCCTACTGCTTGTAACTGGTCCCCACACCTAGATCGGCACAATTAAGTTCAGAGTGTAGTATGAGTACAACTGACCCAATGTACCCAATAAGTATCGTAACTAAGCACGGAGAGGTAAAAGAAGCACAAATTATTAAATGATGCTAGCTATCACAGGTGCAGTTTCATCTTTTAACTAAGAAAGGAAGAAACATTTGTGTGTGTATGTGTACAGTTTCTCAAATACTATGCTTAGTCAATACTCGGCATATAGAGATGGTATGCATTTAAATCTAATAAATAATCAAGGAAATTGCAAGTAAAGATGAAATGCAAAATCCAAACAAAACACTGACCAGACTTCCTCAACATTTCCATATCTGTACCAAACCACTGATCAATTTTCCTCAATAACCGCGAGTACACCATCAAGAGAGAAACATAAGAGAGTTAACCTAGGAGTATGGATACATATCCACACACAAGCATGGCCAATTCAACTTACTACCAGCCCAGCATGGTCACATGCTCGTTATCATGATCCGCCCGGCGTGTCACTGGCATAACAGTACAATCTGTCTGGCGTGGTCGCAGGCATAATATAATAATTCGTCCAGCATGGTCACATGCATAACAACACACTTCGCCTTGCATGGTCACAGGCAGAACACCACAATCTGCCTGACATGGTCACAGGCACCCAGTCCAATCATATCATACATGAGTAACTAAACAAATATACATGTACGTAATGAATGAATAACAAATCTCATGCTCTTGGACCGGTATAAACAACATGCTAAAGTATAGACATATGCAACATGTAATATCATCGCTCAAACCGACAATTTCATCAGAGAATAACATTTATCATTGCATTCAGGGATTAAATCCCTATGTAGCCTCAAACATGGCTCAGATAGTTCACCATAATATCATTAATGTACGAAGCATCATAGCTTAAGGTTTAACAGTCAATTCTAGGCCTATTATTTCCTGAGCTCAACCTGAACATGAATAAATACCCTCGGTCTCAGCACATGGGCTCAACCCCATATATGTATGCACCCAATAGTACGTAGCTATCACAATAATTGAAGCAACTAGTGCCTCAACCGAGTTTAGATAAGGTACTTACCACATGAAAATCAAACCACTATGCTAACAAGCTCTTCCCGCGTATATCAATCTCTGGGACGTTCGAATTTAGCTAAAAATAATGTAATACTATCAGTAAAAGCTATATGAATCAATTCTAAATGATAAATCTAAGATCTTTTACCAAAATGAAACAGTCAACCCGGGGGCCCATGCCTCGGAACACAATAAAATTCACAAAATCCGGACGCTCAGTCACTTATTAGTCCAACCATACCAAAATCATAAAATTCTGACATCAAATCAAACTTCAAACCTCCATTTTCACTTTTCCAAAGTTTCCACAAAATCCCCCATTTCTTCACTTTAATTCACTAATTAAATGATAAAACAAAGATAGAATCATGGAATAAGGATGAATCCTAGTCACAAACACTTACCCCATGAAGACATCAAGATCCACTAATAAAAAGTAAATGGACACGATCACATGCAATATAATAAACCCAACTATGAGTCGGGGTAGAATCCCACAAAGAAAAATATGTAGGTGATTAGGCGTGTAAGAGAATTATCACTTATTATGCTAAGGCAAACACTTAAAAATGATTTGAGAAAATATTTATATCTAAATGCAATAATAAGAACTAACATAGAAAGGAAGAAAAATTATCAATCGCTACAAGCATGGATGCAATGGGAATTACACTCAAGTAACTGTCACAACCCCAAATCCCAAGCCAACCGTGATGGTGTCTATCATGGAACTAGGCTAGCCAACCATTTCAGACTATCATATTATTTCATAATTTCCCAAAATTTAGCAGATTTTAAAACAGTAAAATGTGATGAAAAATTTATATACACTTCCCCAAAGCCTGGAGTCAACTGTGAGCATCTACAACTATAAATACAATGTACAACAAGATGACTTGCTACTACAAAGCCTGGAGTACAAAAGACAAAACTATGAACTGAGGACATTAAATGAGGTGAGCTGGTGACGCTGAGCATCTACCTCGATTCTCGAACAACTCCAAGCTCATCCGGAAATCAGCTAGTGAGATGGTTCGGTACCTGGATCTGCACACAAAGGTGCAGGGAGTAATGTGAGTACGCCAACTCAGTAAGTAATCAAAGTAACTAAAAACTTGAGTGTAGTGACGAGCATTTATAAATCATGTAAATCAATATAATAAGTGACTGTGTAAATAAGTAAATCAAGTCAGGAATTTACGTTTCCGATTCTTTCATAAAACTCCAGTTTCCCTTTTAAAATATCGTATAAAAACATTTACCTAGCATTTATCATCGCAGGCTCAGTGTAAAGAAGAGTGAAAAATAGTAGTTTCATTAAATATAAGCCCCTCGGGCACAATATCACTCAAAATAAAGCCTCTCGGTCACTCGTGACTCCACTATCAGTATCTCATGCTCTCACTTAAACATTCGTACTCAGCAAGTACCATGAATAAACACACTGCTGCGGCGGGCAGCCCGCTCACTACATACATATATATATCTATACTGTTGTGGCGTTCCTGTTACGGAAGTAACCTTTTTCTTTCCTTGGGCAGTACCTCCCAACAAGATTGATCCGTTTGTATCTTGGTCCATGATGGCGCAGCCCGATCCTTATAACATACGATGCGGCGTGCAGCCCAATCCATATAATAGTTGACTGCGCTCACTAGGGGTGTACAGACTCCTGGAGGGGCTCCTTCAGCCCAAGTACTATATCTGTTGCGGCGTGCAGCTCGATCCAATTTGTACACTGTTGCGTTGTGCATCCCGATCTATATATAACATATATTGTTGCGGCGTGCAGTCTGATCCATATATATATAAAATCCATATTGTTGCGGCATGCAGCCCGATCCATATGTAATATATAACATATATGTTGTTGCCGCGTGCAGCTCGTCCCATAACTATCCTCACATACTTAGCTCTCGACCTGACTCAGTCATCCTCACAAGCCACTCAGGCAATTTATCTCAACTCATGGGACTCAGCTCAAAATACTTCTCAGATTTTTCAAAGCAGTGTCATAACAGTAAAAATAACAAGTAGGAAACATGATTGAGTTCACAATTGTTCTATCAGGATAGCATGAGAATAGTGTAAAAGTACCTCTGAGGGTCTAAACAGGTCAGCACAAGGCCCTAAACATGAAATATACCCCTGAGGGTCTAAACAGGTCGGCACAAGGCCCCAAACATGGAAAATTCCCCTGAGGGTCTAAACAGGTCGGCAAGAGGCTCCAAACATGGCTCACAGCCCATAACAAGCATAAATTTCTAAAAGACAGGATATCGCAAGGTTTCAAATCGAATACGCGGCTTAATAGTCTATACGGGACGGACCAGGTCACAATCCCTATCGGTGCACGCCCCCACGCTCATCACCTAGCATGTGCGTCACCTTATTTACCAAAACAATATCAATCACCAGGGTGTCATACCCTCAGGTTTAGAGTTACAATCGTTACTTACCTAAAAACAGTCCAAAAGCTACTTCGCGATGCACTTTCCCCTCGAGTTTGCTCCCAAATGCTCCGAATCTAACCAAAACCAGATTGACATCATCAATATACGCTAAAGGAACAAAACCCAATCGAAAACTATCAATTTTAACAAAATTCTTGAAATTCGGCCAAATCTGAGCCCCATGTCCACGTCTCAGAATTATATAAAATTCACATCACTAGAATCCTCATCCTCCCAAAATTCTATGCATACCAAGAACACCAAAATCGGACCACATTTGTCCACTCAAATCCTCAAAAGAAAATTCCAATTCCACGCACTTAACCTCCCCAATTTTGGGTTTAAATTCAACAAATTTCCGTTTTAATTACTTAGAAAATGACATAGAAACGAGTTATGAAGTTGAAAACCTTACCTCCAAGTGATTACCTTTGATTTCCTCTTCAAACCCTCTGAAAGAGCTCTAAACCCGCTTATCAATGGAGGAAAATGGACAAAATTTCGTAAGAATGGTTATTTAAAATATTCTGCCCAACACTACTATTCCCTTCAGTGTGATCGCGACTCCAGCCACGCGATCGCGATGCACATCCCAGACCATTCTTCGCGTTCGCGTACCAACACACGCGATTGCATAGAGCAAATATCCATCCCACACGCGCCTCAGAACCTCTATGCGATCGCACAAAGAACCACGCGATCGCACTGCTTCCCTTGCCCAACCTATGCGATTGCAGTCCATGTTACACAATCGCATAGAACAAATTGTCTGCTCCAGTCTTTTACTCTACGCGATTGCGGGTGAATCTATGCGATCGCAGTGAAGAGATCACTGCTGCTAAAACACCAGAAAAACAGCAGACTCCTTAAGACCAAAAATGCCTGTTTGAGCATCCAAAATACACCCAAGGCCCCGGAGACCTCAACCAAACCTACCAACATATCCCATAACATCACTCAAACTTAGTCGAGCCTTCGAAACACCAAAAACAACAGAAAAACACCAAAATTACATCAAATCCAAGCCTATGAACTTTGAAATTTCTAAATTTCGCCAATGATGCCGAAACTAACCAAAACACATCCAATTGACCTGAAATCTTGCACACATATCGAAAATGACATTATGAACCAGCTCCAACTGTTGGAATTCCATTCTGACCACGATATCCTATTTTCCACTACTGACCGAAAATCGCCAAAAACTAACTTTCGCCAATTCAAGCCTAATTCTACAACGGACATCAAAACTTCATTCCGAACACACTCATAAGTCCCAAATCATCTACTAAGCTATCTGAGCCATAAAATCGGCATTCTGGGGTCGTTTACTAATAAGTCAACTCCCAATTGACTTTTTCAACTATTAAGCTAACTTAAGAGACTAAGTGTCTCTGTTCTCACCACGACCACTCCGAACCCGAACCAATCGATCCAACACAATATATATAGGCTAAGCAACATATGGTAAGGCAGAAACCGGGGAAACATGGCTAATCTCACGGAACGACCAGCCGGGTCGTTACATCCTCCCCCTCTTAAACAAACATTCATCCTCGAACGGGTCTAGAAATATATCTGGAGTCTCGAATAAGTGAGGATATCTTCTCCGCATCTCCCGCTCGGTCTCCCAGGTGGCATCCTCCACCGGTTGTCCTCTCCATTGAACCTTCACTGAAGCTATATCCTTAGACTTCAGCTTTTTGACCTAACAAACCAAAATAGCCACTGGCTCTACCTCATATGACATATCGCCCTCGAGCTGAACCGTGCTGAAGTCCAAAACATGAGACGAGTCACCTACATACTTCCGGAGCATCGAAACATGGAACACCGGATGAATACTTGATAAGCTGGGAGGCAAGGAAAGTCTATATGCCACCTCCCCAATCCTCTGAAGCACCTCAAAAGGCCCAATGAACCTGGGACTCAGCTTTCCCCTCTTTTCGAACCTTATAACACCCTTCATGGGTGACACTTTCAGCAACAATTTCTCCCCAAACATGAAAGACACATCTCGGACCTTCCGGTCCGCATAACTCTTCTGCCTAGACTGCACCGTGCAAAGCCGCTCCTGAATCAACTTCACCTTTCCCAACGCATCCTAAACCAAGTCTGTTCCAAATAGCCTAGCCTCGCCCGGCTCAAACCAACCAACCGGAGATCTGCACCTCCTACCATATAAAGCCTCATACAGAGCCATCTGGATACTCGACTGATAACTATTATTATAAGCAAACTCTGCGAGTGGTAGAAACTGGTCCTATGAACCCCCAAAATTAATGACACAGGCACGCAACATATCCTCTAAAATATGAATAGTACGCTCCGACTGCCTGTCGGTTTGAGTATGAAATGTTGTGCTCAACTCAACCTGAGTACCTAACTCCCTCTGCACGGCCCTTCAAAACTGAGTACCTCTGTCAGAAATGATAGAAACTGGAACCCCATGCAATCGGACAATCTCCTTGATATAAATCTCAGCTAACCGCTCTGAAGAATAAGTAGTACCAACAGGAATGAAGTGCGCAGACTTGGTCAGCCGATCCAGAATAACCCATATAGCATCAAACCATGGTGACTCGCTCCCACTTCCACTCCGGGATATCTAATCTCTGAAGCAATCCACCTGGTCTCTGGTGCTCATGCTTGACCTGCTGATAGTTGAGACACCGAGCCACAAACTCAATAATATCTCTCTTCATCTACCTCCACCAGTAATGTTGTCTCAGATCCTAATACATCTTTGTGGCACCCGGATGGATGGAATACCGCGAACTATGGGCCTCAGCTAGAATCAAAACTCGAAGCCCATCAACATTGGGCATGCAAATCCGGCCCTGCATCCTCATGACCCCATCATCACCAATAACCACATCTTGGCATCACTGCAACAGACTCTATCTTGAAGAACGAGCAAGTGTGGATCACCATACTGGCGTGCTCTAATCTGATCATAAAGAGACGACCTGGAGACTACACAAGACAATACCCGCGGGGGCTCTGATAGATCCAATCTCACCAACTGACCCGCTAAATGCTGAACATCAAGTGCTAAAGGTCGCTCTGCTATTGGAAGGTAGGTTAAACTCCCCAAACTCTCCGCCCTGCGACTCAGGCCATCGGCCACTACATTGGCCTTCCCCGGATGATATAAAATAGTGAGGTCATAGTCCTTGAGAAGCTCCAATCACCTTCTCTGGCGCAAATTCAGATCCTTCTGCTTAAGCAGATGGTGCAAACTACAGTGATCAGTGAAAATCTCACAATGCACCCCATATAAATAATGATGCATATAAATAATGATGCCAAATCTTCAAGGCGTGGACAATAGCTGCTAGCTCAAGATCGTGCACTGGATAATTCTTCTTGTGCACCTTCAGCTGTCTGGATGCGTAGGCAATCACCCTACCGTCCTGCATCAAAACTGCTCCAAGGCCAACTCTTGAGGCATCGCAGTAAACTATAACCCGAACCCGTAGGCAAAATCAATACCGGAGTTGTGGTCAAAGATGACTTGAGCTTCTGAAAGCTCTCCTCACACTCCTCAGTCCACCTGAACTGAGCACCCTTCTGGGTCAGTCTGTTCATAGGTGCTGCAATAGATTAAAATCCCTCTACGAAATGGCGATAGTACCCTGCCAAACCAAGGAAACTGCGAATCTCGGTAGCTGATGACGGTCTAGGCCAGCTCTGCACCGCCTCTACCTTCTTCGCATCAAGATGAATACCCTCACTGGACACCACGTGCCCCAAGAATGCTACTAAATCAAACCAGAACTCACACTTCAAAAATTTTGCATACAATCTCTTCTCTCTCAAGGTCTGAAGCACAACTCTCAATGCTGCTCATGATCCTCCCGAGATCGGGAATACACCAAGATATCGTCAATAAAAATGATGATGAAAGAATCCAGAAAAGGACGGAATACACTGTGCATCAAGTGTATAAAGGTTGTTGGGGCATTGGTTAGCCCGAAAGACATAACCAGAAACTCATAATGACCCTATCTAGTCCTGAAAGCAGTCTTCGGGATGTCTCACCCCCGAATCTTCAACTGATGATAGCCGGAACACAAGTCAATTTTGGAAAATACCCTGGCACCCTGAAACTGATCAAACAAGTCATCAATACGAGGCAACGGATACCGGTTCTTCACCGTAACTCTGCTCAGCCACTACTACAATAAAGGCCTTTGGCGGCAAGTATTTTGCGGCAATAAGGCAATTTTGTTAATAGATTCTTTAAGCTGAAATATTACTGGAACATGACCGTTAGCCAGTAAAAGATACCCTTTTAGCGACAATAAAAAAAATTCCACTAAAAATCACTAATTGAAATTAATTTTTTTATTTTAACTTTTCCTCCCCACGAAAAAAACATCTTTCCCTCTAAATGTTTTGGACAAGAATTACGATTCCCCCGAATTAGAAAACATTAGGTAGCATATTCCTTTTAATCGAAATGGAATAGAAAACAACAGGATTCTGTCGCCGCCATAAAAAAAACCTAACCTCCGTAAAGAAATTTGCTGCCTCCCACAGTCTCCGGTCTCCCATAGTCTCCAGCTATCTTCTTCTCAAGTAACTTCTCTTCTTCCCCAGATAACATCCATTCTTACTAAGCATGTTGCTTGTAATAGATTTACAATATGCCGCTCGATTGATTTATAATAGCAGTACTCCATGATAGATTCTCATATTCTCATGACTGATAGTAGGTGGAATAATTAACTCTTGAATGCATCGAAAGTAAATAGCAGTACTACATGATAAAGCAAGCTTGAAGCACTATAGTTTATGAAAGTTTATAAATTCTCATATTAATAAAATTCTTTTTGTTCTCAGTTAAGATAAGAACTGATCAAAATAAAACTAGGAGGTTGGCTTATCGGCATACTATAGGAGCAAAGGACTGATATTAAGTTGATTAATGTCAGTCAGGCATCCCTTAGCATAATCGAACAAAAGATATTCGTTAAATATCAATTTCAGCCAAATTGATTATTGATCAAATGGCACTTGTACATCATTGAGGTATATAATAGCATTATGATGAAGTGGTTGTTGTAATCCATGAGCTGTTCTTTATTTATTTCGCTATCTTGAAAAAAATAAACTTGCAAGTGTTTAATTCAATTATATTTGAAAATTTGAAATGCATAAGGATGAATTATGAGCCAGAATATGTGTAGAACATATTTTATAGTCTTGCAATCATTTTCACGTCGTTGGATGGTGCCACAACTCTTGATTATGCCAGGAAAATCCTCTCTCTGTTCCGTCTCCAACTTCTCTTTTCGTGTAGGTTACAACATTCTTGCAGAAATCATTCTTCTCCTTCGGATTTGTGATTTTTAATATCCAACTATCTGCAAAAAGTTGTGCTTACCAGGTACCAATTTGTGATTAACTATCGCGTGTTTGGATTTGTGAAAGTATTACTTTTCTATGTTTGCTAAGTCGTTTGTGATTAATGATTGTTGTTTGATTAATAGTCGATCGATTAAATTGATTCCTTTGCAGTGCATAATCAATATATTGAATTTATGATATGTGTATGACAATACATTTGATATAAAGGAATAGTGTTTTCCTTTGCAGGTAGATATTATAAACTGTTTTGTAATATATTATAATTTCTTTCATATCTACAAGTAAATAATGAGTAAAACAAGTTCTATTTTATTTAGCTTTTTGTTTTGCATATGATTTTCTTTCTTTTCTTGGTTTGAGCTTTCAATACTGGAACATTGGAGTTTGATTAGAAAACGTGCGAAAGAAAAATAGTAGAAAATTTTTCTTAACCAAATGGCATTAATGGTTTTTGCTTTAAAATAACTTGAGAGAAGAGTTCGAACAAGCCTGGAAGTGGAAAAGAGTAAAGGGCTTATTCATCGCCCATTGAGTTTCGAACCATGCTCCATTGACCTTGAAATTTCTTTGGTTATAATTATTAGAAAAGTTTTTTAATAGATTTTGAAAAACTTTATCAGGAACTATATATTCTTGCGCGTGTATGTGTACATACAATACACTAATACGCACGCACACATAATGCGCATAAGTTTGTATTGTACTTGTTACAAACTAATAAAGTGTATTGTGTTGGTCGGTTATTGTGTTTATTGATTTTAAAATACCAAATCCTTAGTGTTAGTGAGATATGTATCTCTTGCTAGTTTCTGGAATGAGCAAATATATTGTTTAGAAGTGAATAATGAATGTCGAATAAATGAGTATATAGAGACAAATTCAGATCAAATATATCGGAAAAAAATTTGCTTATCAGGTACCAATTTGTGATTTTTGATAAAAATGGAGTATATATTTGGAGAATCAACAAATAGGAGTAGTGAGTTTTGACATGTTTTCCTATAATTCTATTCTCATTGGGGTAACGTGCTATCAAGACGTTGATTATATACATATCATATTGTTAAGAGCTAAATAGCTATTGTACTGCCTATTTAAATAACAATAAATTTCGCCTGCAAGTTATGAATAGCACTTGTTTACTTTATGAGTTTTGACCTCTCTACTAGAACCCGCTTAATGTGTTGTATTCGAGTTTCTAGAATTGTTTTTAGTGTTGCTTAACATATGTAAATTAGACATAATGCATATACGATTAACAAGACAATATTTTCATAAAATAAGAAATTTTAATCTGTTATGTGAGATGTGTGTGAAATGTGTTTGTTATACGATCTAGATATTATGCCCTCGAGTTGCCTTCTTAAAGAATTCGTGCTTCTATCAAAGTCAGTAATATCTGGATTGCTACTTATTCCTTCCTTTGTTTGGTTTAAGTTGTTGACAATATAAAGAGATTTTTCCTTTAGGAACTAATTATAAAAGTTAATAAATATCATAATACTAGTTAAATATTTTGGGAGAAAAATGAAGTTGAACAAATTAAATTAATGATGTTGGTACTTGTTAACTTCTGTGAATCACTATAAGATCTATAATTTACCACCTCTTGGATATGTATACATCCCAACATTCTTCTTCACTTCCTAGAAAATTTACCAGACCCTCTAAATCTCCCTTGCCCTTATTTTCTCTCTGCCAGCCTCTTACCGAACAGTCTTATTTAGTAATCCTTCTGCAAAAGGTTATCTACACTCTATAGCAGTATCTCTCCACCGTTTATATTTTTTAAATGTAACTCCTTTGATGTATATAGCACCTGCCATTTGACTTTTCATTCTTTCCCCGCGATCCTCTTGATTCATCAACCTCTTGATTTCCACCAGGACTACATATAAAGTCACACTTTGAAACTTTCTGTTGGACCTTACTAGAAATATTTGATCTCTTAACCTTCCGCTGAACTTCAGAACAAGTGCTAAGTTCATCGATTGTTGAGAACGCTACATCAGAAGGACAAGAAAACTCAGCTGGATTTCCCACTCACTTCACATGTCCTTTATCCATCATAATTACCAAGTCTACAACACATATTGCATGTAAAATAAAAGAATCAATTAGTATATGGAAGATAGGCACACTACTTTAAATATCCTAAATGAATGGTTCTCCATATTTCCAATGCCTAGTCAATTTATGAATAAAGATGTCGATTTCACTTGTTTGAGACTGAATCGTAGTTATTGTTGATGACTATGCTTGAAATTCCTAATACGAGTTACTGCATCTTTTCTAATTATAAATGCATTTTCAGTTCTTTCTTTAACAACAGATTACAAAACAGAAGTGCACCCTTACTTATTAGTTAGGCATTTCCAGTTCTTTTTTATAGAGTTCTCAAGAAATGCCTACAAATAATAATAAATTGTTTCACCATCATAATTTGGTGCATCTATCAACATCATGTACCTTGTGACATACATACTGATAGTTTAGCAACATGTCATTGAGAGAACAGACAAATAGCATTACATATATAGATTTCCAGAAATACACAAGGATCAACTTAAGTAAATTACAACCATATTTTACACCGGCACATCCTTCTCCCAACTCCAAATGGAAAAAGCTTAATTGTTTCCACATGCATTTTATTCGTCTATTAATCTATCTAGTTATTTTTGCTTATAAATGTTAGGTGAGGGAGTTGGATGACAAAGAATCTAACAATGATGAAATCTGAAAGATATTTTTTCACATTATATTTTATTTTTTAACACAATTATTTTATAGTTTCAGGTCATACAGTCTGATATTCAATAATTTAGCAGGTGGAAGATTTCAAAATGATGAAAGCTATAGAAATCATTTGAAGAACATCATTCGTCTGGATTAGTTATATAATGACATAAGCTATTTAGTCATAAAAATATAAGTTTATGCTTTAAGTTACTGTGACATTAATATTTTTGATTAGTACTTCTTTTATTTGTTAAGGTTTAATGATATATATTATGTTTTTTTTAATTAATATATTTTATTATTTGGTTCATATTCTGGATGAATGTAGTAACTATTATTAATGGTGGCTAAACTATTGTCATTATCGCTTGTGACTTTTAGCGCTAATTTAATTGGATATACCAGCTATAGAAATGGACAATAGAAGAGAGAATTAAGATGTTTTCATAAGGTATAATGCAGCCGTTGTAATTGATGTAAAATAATTGTCGTTAAAGATATCGAATTTTAGCGGCAATTTAGTTAAACATATTAGCCATTAAAATGGACGCTAAAAGGGCAAATTAAGATGTTTTTATAAAGGATACTATGGCCATTTTAATTGCCACAAAATAATTGTCATTAAAGATGTGAACTTTTAGCGGTAATTATTTTGAATTTAGCGGCTATAAAAGTGGATGCTAAAGAAGTATAACTAGACGTTATGGATTGGATTTGCCGACCCCGACATCAGAGGCAAAACACTAATTACCGGTAAATGATATAGCGGCTATTTTTATTGCCGCTAAAGCCCTTTTTTGTTGTAGTGAGCTGCTGATACTCAATACACATACGTATAGAACCATCCTTCTTCTTTACAAACAACAGCGGTGCACCCCAAGGTGACACACTAGGCCGAATGAACCCCTTATCTAGGAGTTCCTGAAGCTACTCCTTTAATTCGTTTAGCTCTGCTGGTGCCATACGATAAGATGGAATAGAAATAGGTTGAGTGCCTCGCACCGGGTCAATACCAAAATCAATGTCCCTGTCAAGTGGCATGCTGGCAGGTCTGTAGCAAACACGTCTGGTAAGTCACGGACCACAGGAACCGAATCAATAGTGGGAGTCTCACCAGTGAAATCCCTCACAAAAGCCAGATACGATAAACACCCCTTCTCAACCATATGCTGAGCCTTCAGGTAGGAAATCACCCTGCTAGGCACATAATTAGAAGAACCTCTCCACTCGACCCTCGGACGTCCTGGCATAGCTAAGGTCACGGTCTTAGCGTGACAATCAAGAACAACATAACACGTAGATAACCAGTCCATGCCCAATATCACATCAAAATCGAACATGCCGAGCAACAGTAGGTCCACTCGGGTATCCAGACCCCCAATAGATATCACACACGACCAATACACACGGTCCACAATAACATTATCTCCCACCGGAGTCGACACATGAAAAAATGTAATTAAAGACTCACGGGGCATATCCTGAAAATGGGCAAAATATGAAGAAACATAGGAATATGTAGAAACAGGGTCAAATAAAGCCAAAGCACCTCGGCGACAGACTGAGACAATACCTGCGGCTACCACATCGGAGGCCATAGCATCTGTCCTGGCTGGGAATGCATACATACGGGCCTCACCTCCACCTGCTTGACCTTCCCCTCTAGGGCGGCCTCTAGCTGACTGACTACCACCCCTGGTTGCCTGGGTGGGTGGTGAAATAACTGGAGCTGAAGTCGAAGGCTGGCTCCTCAGCTGAGATGGGCCTCCAAGAAGATAAGGACACTACCTCCTCATATGCCCGAACTCTCCACACTCGTAACAACTCCCTAGAGCTGGAGACGGGGACTGAAATGAACCCCTAGCACCAGAATGATCACTACGAGAACCATGCATAGAGGAACCTTGAACTGATGGTGCTCGAGCTGCGCTCTGGGCTGGAAGGGCACCAAAAGAAGAATGGCCTGGCTGAGAACTGCAGGGACCATGCCCCGAAGATGCACCACTATAGGCTGGGCAGCCTGACCGAGGAGGCCTGAATGAACAACCTCTACCATGATGAAACTGCCCTGGAAGGAGCATCACTAGAACCACCCGATCCACGAGGTCTCTTGTCCTTTCTCTGTACCCGCTCCTGGAGGCGAACTGACTCAATATCGTGACCAATATCAACATACTGCTCGAAGGTAGTACCTGATACTCTCTCCCGAGTTATAAAAAGGCGGAGCTGATAAGTTAGGCCATCCACGAACCTCCTAATCCTCTCCCTATCAGTAGGGACCAACTCGGTGGCATGACGAGCGAACTCTGAAAATCGCATCTCATACTGCATCACTAATAGCTCCCCCTGACGGAGCTGCTCAAAATGCTTGCGATGCTCCTCCCTATAAGATTGGGGAACATACTTCTCCAAGAAGATTGTGGAGAACTGCTGCCAGGTGAGGGGTGATGAACCAACAGGCCTACGCCTCTCAAAAGACTCCCACAAAGTGAAAGCAGCACCAAAAAACTGAAAAGTATCAAATGAGACCCCATTGGTCTCCAAAATCACAGCAGTATGCAGCATCCTCTGACACTTATCCAGAAAACACTGGGCACCTCGCCCTCAGCACCACTGAATGTCGGAGGCCGAAGTCTTCTAAACCTCTCCAGCCTATACTGCTCATCATTTGGCATAGCTGGGACCACGAAGTCCTGAACTGGAGGACCCAGATGGGCTGGAACCGCCCCGGGTGTCTGATGGCCCTGAGAAGCCTGCTCAGGTGTCCGGAAAACTGGAGTCTGACTGCCTCCCCTGCCTGAGAAGTAGCAGCAACTGCCTGAGCAAGGGTGGTACACACAGTCAAGATGTGAGCCAAGGTCTCCTGAAGACCCGGAATAACAATAGGCACTGCATGTTCCTGAGCCTGTCCCGCTGGAGCATCTGCGATAGGAACCTGATCCTGAATAGTCGGGGGATCAACCGATACTGCCCTGGCTGCCGCACTGGCTGGTCCCCCTACCGCTACCACAGCCTCGACCGCGGCCTCGACCCCTCGCTGGTCTAGCTGGTGGCTGATCGCCCTGATCGGTGGCGTGAGTCCTCACCATCTGTGAGAGAATGAAACAATAGAAGTTTAGATTTCCAGAATCAATCAAATGGCACGAAAGAATACAATAAAAATGAGATTGTTTTTAAGGGTTCTGCAGCCTCTCCAAGATAAGTACAGACATCTCTGTACCGATCCGCAAGACTCTACTAAACCTGCTCATGACCGTTGTGTCCTATGTAACCTAGGCTCTGATACCAACTTGTCACGACCCCAAATCCCAAGCCGGCTGTGATGGTGCCTATCATGGAACAAGGCTATCCAACCATTCCAGACTATAGTATTATTTCATAATTTCCCAAAATTTAGAAGATTTTAAAACAGCAAAATGAGATGAACAATTTATATACACTTCCCCAAAACCTGGAGTCAACTGTCATGAGCATCTAGAAATATAAATACAACGTACAACAAGATGACTTGCTACTACAAAGCCTGGAGTACAAAAGACAAAACTATGAACTGAGAAAAAGAAATGAGGTGAGATGGGGACGCTGAGCAGCTACCTCGATCCTCGAACAACTCCAAGCTCGTCCGGAAATCCGCTAGTGAGATGGTCTGGTACCTGGATCTGCACACAGAGGTGCAGGGAGTAACGTGAGTACGCCAACTCAGTAAAAAGTCAAAGTAACTAAAAACTTGAGTGTAGTGACGAGCATTTATAAATCATGTAAATCAATATAATAAGTGACTGTGGAAATAAGTAAATCAAGTCAAGAATTTACGTTTCCGATTCTTTCATAAAACTCTAGTTTCCCTTTTAAAATATCGTATAAAAACATTTACCCATCATTTATCATCACAGGCTCAGTGTAAAGAAGAGTGAAAAATAGTAGTTTCATTAAATATAAGCCCCTCGGGCACAGTATCACTCACAATAAAGCCTCTCGGTCACTCGTGACTCCACTATCAGTATCTCATGCTCTCACTTAAACACTCGTACTCAGCAAGTACCATGAATAAAGAGACTGTTGCGGTGGGCAGCCCGCTCCACTATATATATATATATATATATATATATATATATACTGTTGTGGCGTTCCTGATCCGGAAGTAACCTTTTCCTTTCCTTGGGAAGTACCTCCCAACAAGATTGATCCGTTTGGATTTTGGTCCATGATGGCGCAGCCCGATCCTTATAACATACGATGCGGCGTGCAACCCGATCCATATAATAGTCGACTGCTCTCACTGGGGGTGTACAGACTCCTGGAGGGGCTCCTTCAGCCCAAGCACTATATTTGCTGCGGCGTGCAGGTCGATCCAATATGTACATTATTGCGTTGTGCATCCTGATTCATATATAACATATATTGCTGCGGCGTGCAGCCCGATCCATATATATATATATATATATATATATATATATATATCCATATATAATCTATATTGTTGCGGCGTGCAGCCTGATCCATATATATATATATATATATATATATAAAATCTATATTGTTGCGGCATGCAGCCCGATCCATATGTAATATATAACATATATGTTGTTGCGTCGTGCAACCCGTCCCATAACTATCCTCACATACAAGATGACTTTCTACTACAAAGCCTGGAGTACAAAAGACAAAACTATGAACTGAGGAAAAAAAAGGAGGTGAGTTGGGGATGCTGAGCAGCTACCTCTATCCTCGAACAACTCCAAGCTCGTCCAGAGATCAGCTAGTGAGATGGCCCGGTACCTGGATCTGCACACAGAGGTGAGGCGTGTAACGTGAGTACGCCAACACTGTAAGCAATCAAAGTAACTAAAAACTTGAGTGTAGTGACGAGCATTTATAAATCATGTAAATCCATATAATAAGTGACTGTGGAAATAAGTAAATCAAGTCAGGAATTTACGTTTCCGAGTCTTTCATAAAATTCCAGTTTCCATTTAAAAATCTCGTATAAAAACATTTACCAAACATTTATCATTAGAGGCTAAGTGTAAAGAAGAGTTAAAAACAGTAGTTTCATAAAATATAAGCCCCTCGGGCACACTATCACTCACAATAAAGCCTCTCGGTCACTCGTGACTCCACTATCAGTATCTCATGATCTCACTTAAACACTCGTACTCAACAAGTACCATGAATACACACACTGCTACGGCGGACAGCCCGCTCCACTACATACATATATATATCTATATTGCTGCGGCATGCAGCCCGATACAGACTCCTGGAGGGGCTCCTTCAGCCCAAGCGCTATATCTGCTGCGGCGTGCAGCCCGATCCAATATGTACATTGTTGGAGCGTGCAACCCGATCCATATAACATATATTGGTGCGGCATGCAGCCCGATCCATATATATATATATATATATATATATATAATCTATATTGTTGTGGCGTGCAACCCGATCCATATGTAATATTTAACATATATGTTGTTGCGGCGTGCAGCCCGTCCCGTAACTATCCTCACATACTCGGCTCTCGGCCTGACTCAGTCATCCTCACAAGCCACTCGGGCAATTTATCTCAACTCACGGGACTCAGCCCAAAATACTTCTCAGAGTTTTCAAAGCAGTGTGATAATAGTAAAAATAACAACAAGTAGGAAACGTGACTAAGTTCAGAATTGTTCTATCAGAATAGCATGAGAATAGTGTAAAAGTACCTCTGCGGGTCTAAACAGGTTCGCACAAGGCCCCAAACATTGAAAATGCCCCTGAGGGTCTAAACAGGTCGACACAAGGCCCCAAACATGGAAAATACCCCTGAGGGTCTAAACAGGTCGGCACGAGGCCCCAAACATGGCTCATAGCCCATAACAAGCATAATTTTCTAAAAGACAGGATATCGTAAGGTTTCAAATCGAATACGCGGCTTAATAGTCTCTACGGGACGGACCAGGTCACAATCCCTATCAGTGCACGCCCCCATGCTCGTCACCTAGCATGTGCGTCACCTCATTTACCAAAACAATATCAATCACCGGGGTGTCATACCCTCAGGTTTAGAGGTACAATCGTTACTTACCTCAAAACAGCTCAAACGCTACCACGCAATGCACTTGACCCTCAAATTTACCCCCAAATGCTCCGAATATAACCAAAACCATATTAGCATCATCAATATACGCTAAAGGAATAAAACCCAATCAAAAACTATCAATTATACAAAAAATCTCAAAATTCGGCCAAATCTAAGCCCCGTGCCCACATCTCAGAATTCTATAAAATTTACATCAATAGAATCCTCATCTCCCACAATTCTATACATACCAAGAACACCAAAATCGGACCACATTTGCCCACTCAAATCCTCAAAAGAAAATTCAAATTCCATGCACTTAACCTCCCCATTTTGGGTTTAAATTCAACAAATTTCCAGTTTAATTACTTAGAAAATGACATAGAAATGAGTTATGAAGTTGAAAACCTTAACTCCAAGTGATTCCTTTGATTACCTCTTCAAACCCTGTCAAAGATCTCCAAACCCGCTTATCAATGGAGGAAAATGGACAAAATTTCGTAAGAATTGCTATTTAAAACATTCTGCCCAACACTACTATTCCCTTCAGTGCGATCACGACTCCAGCCACGCGATGGTGATGCCCAGCCCAGACCACTCTCCGCGTTCGTGTACCAACACACGCGATCGCATAGAACAAATATCCATCCCACACACTCGCCTCAGAACCTCTATGTGATCGCACAAAGAGCCACGTGATCGCACTACTTCACCTGCCCAACCTATGCGATCGCAATCCATGTTATGCGATCGCATAGAAAAAATTGCATGCCTCAATCTTTTACTCTACGCGATCCTGGATGAATCCACGCGATCGCAGTGAAGAAATCACTACTGCTAAAACACCAGAAAAACAACAGACTCCTTAAGACCAAAAATGCCTGTTTGAGCATCCGAAATACACCCGAGGCCCCCGGACCTCAACAAAACTACCAATATTTCCCATATCATCATTCAAACTTTGTCGAGCCTTCGAAACACCAAAAAAAACCCAAAAACACCAAAATTACATCAAATTCAAGCCTATGAACTTTGATATTTCTAAATTTCGCCAATGATGTCGAAACCAACCAAAACACATCCGATTGACTTGAAATTTTGCACACATATCCAATATGACATTATAACCCTGCTCCAACTGTCAGAATTCCATTCCGACTCCGATAGCCAATTTTCCATTACCAACCGAAAATCGCCAAAAACTAACTTTCGCCAATTCAAGCCTAATTCTACACCGGACATCAAAACTTCAGTCCAAACACACTCCTAAATCCCAAATCACCTACTCATCTATCTGGGCCATAAAATCCGTATTCCGGGGTCGTTTACCAATAAGTCAACTCCTAGTTGACGTTTTCAACTATCAAGCTAACATAAGAGACTAAGTGTCTTTGTTCTCATCACGATCACTCCGAACCCGAACCAACCGAACCAAAACAACATACATACGCTAAGCAACATATGATAAGGTAGCAATGGGGGAAACAGGGCGAATCGCACAGAACGACCGACTGGGTCGTTACAGTAACGATCCAATATATTTCACGATTTTACAAATATGAGCGAGTTTATGTTAATTAGCCTCGGGTAATAATTATATATTAGCTTCTTACGAAGACTAACAAGACTTCATAATTGAATTATCTATAAAACAGATAAGAGATTAAACACACTCGAATATGGCTACAAGTAGTTCAATCTTATCCCTAGGTAGAATCTATAAAGTGAGGGTTAACACATCAAGTTCTTGTTAATTAATCTTTCTCAACCCCAAATTATATTTCTCAAAATTAAGTCCAAGTGAATACGCGAGTCCTAGGGTTAGAAAATCCCTTTGGAAACATTAAAGAACATGAATGATTAAACAAACAATAACTCACTTCATAATAAATATAAATCATTCAATACATAAGTACAACAAGATATTTAATCTACACTTTAAATATGAATATTCTTATAAACAAGACTCATGTGTTGGAAAAAATACTACACACTTAGATATATAATACAAATCAAGGAAGTGAAGAATGAACATAAATGGGTAAGAAATATTCAACCAAAAGCTTCAAATCTTCAAGACCCAAGTGTGTGTGCAAGAACTCTAGCTCCAAAACTTGTGTTTGCTAGTCAAGAGATGTCAATTATGTCCAGAGATTGGCCAAAGATTAGCCAAAGATGTTTATCCAATACGCTAGGTCGTGTATTAAATGGTTTGGGGGGTCATAAACGTGAAATTCTATAACTGCCCAGTTTTTTCGCCCATTTCTTCTCCGGGTTCGCGAGCATACCTTCGTGAAGCTTTGTTTTCTGCCGCTTTGCATTCACGAACTCTCCTTCACGTTCGCGAAGGGTTGGTTTCGTGCTGCTTCGCGTTCGCGAAGGGTAATTCACTAGGCAGATTTCCATTGTTCATTTTAGCTCCTTTTTTATTCGTTTTCACTTGGTTTCTTCACAATCACTTGTAAATCACATAAAACCTGTAAAATATAAGTAAATGACATTAAACACACAATTTTATCAATCAAACATAGCAAAAATCTAATATTAAAGACGACATAATTTGGTAAAATACCCACTTATCACCCCGATCCAAGATGTGAAAATCCCCTCTAAATTCACCTAAAACCAAGCTCTCCGGCTCAAATGTGAAAATAATACTCTAACCCTCGATTTGGAATTATAGAGCTGCGGCACAAGGATTACACATTGTGATTGCGGATAATTCCCCATGATCGTGAAGAGAAAAATCCTCAGTGGCCAGAAACCCTTATACTCGAAGAGGTCGCGAACACGGTTACCATACATTCAAATCTAGATGACAGCGGACCGACTCACGCGACCACGAAGAATAACGCATCTGGACCCTAGACCTCACATACCTTATTCATGAATGTGTTCATACCACCGCATTCACATAACACAGAATCCCATAACTCCACTATCACGTACACCATATCGCCAATGCATAGAACCGATGCCCAATTACTAGATAAGACTCTATGCGATTGCGTCCCTATTCTTGCGATCGCGAAAGAGGAAACCAGAAGCACTGATATCAGCAATCCAACAAAGTCCAAGATAAGATCGAACTTGATCTGAGACATACCAACATGTCCTAAACACAATACAAACTTATTAGAAGCCTCAAATCACATCAAACAACAACAACAACAACATGAATCACATCCCAATTCAAGCCTATTGAAACTATTGAATTTCTAACTTTTACAATCGATGTAGAAACCTATCAAACCAACTTCGATTGACCTCAACTTTTTCACACAAGTCTTAAATGACACAACGGACCTATTCCAACTTCCGGAACCAAAATCCGAGCCCGGTGTCAACAAAGTCAACTCTCTGTCAAACTTCTCCACTTTTCAATGTTCGTCAATTCAAGCCAGAACGACATATGGACCTCTAAATCAATATTCGAACATACTTCTGAGTCAAAAATTACCATATGAAGCTACCAGAACCATCAAAATTTTATTTTGGAGTCATTTATACATAAGTCAATATCTTGTTAACTCTTTCAACTTAAGCTTCCAACCTTGGGACTAAGTGGCCCAATTCATTCCGAAACATTCGCGGAACCAAACCAACTACCCCAACCAATCACATAACCACAATTGAACATAGAACAAGAAATAAATAAGTGAAAAGGCTACAATACTCAAAATAATCAGTCGGGTCGTTACACATGTTAAATCATAAAAAGCATGTGCAACATAAGTAAGATTCTCAAAAAGACATTAACAATTTAGTTGGGATATCATTAGTTACCGACACACCATCATGCACATGTCATAGAGTCCAATCTCAGGCCGATCGGCTAGGCAGTCTCACCATAATATATGTGGGTTGAGAGAGAAATGCGAAACCACCATATGCGTGGCATGGCAACCAATCTCCGTCCAATCAGCTAGATTGTCTCACCAGAATGTTGGGTAGGTCGACATGGACTTTGCTAGAAACCAATCCATACCAATCAAGGGGAATAATCTCAACATAATACAAAAGGAATTTGTCCCTTAATCTTCTCTTACATTGGCACGTGTATTTTCGGGCTTGGACCTTTTCAACCCACCCTTCCTTTGTGACCTGACGGTACTCCCAAAATATTTCATATAAAGAATTTCAAAAATCCATCTCCTTTCATTTGTCCATACATACATCATCATTATCATTTGGCACAATGTCTATATTTCGCATTTCATATTTCATACTTTCACTTACCAAGATTGACATAAAAGATCAATATATGTAAAACATTGAAAAATCATAGCTTTAAATATGTGAATAATAAGAGCCTTAAACAAATTGAATTACTTCCAAAAGGGGAGCGTATTGATTTGCAATTGAAACATGAATTTAAATCATAAGCATTTGATGTAACAATTGTACTTGAGATATTTTCTCAAAGGGGAGCATAATATGATTTGGTACATGACCTGAGTAAATAATCATTTGGTAAATCAATCATTGAAAGAAAATCAAAACAATAAGAATAGGAGCTTGGAAAAACCATGCTTTGAATTTACAAGGGATACATCGATTCCAATTCTACATAATGAATTTTTCCAACATACCTTAATTAATCTTTCCTTCAAATCCCTATGAAGTTCCGCTACTCGAAACAGTTTAATTGATTACAACATAATTAAATTGAACCATTATTAGAATGATTCTCATGATATTCTATAATGGAAATTCCTTATCCCGCAACCAATTTCCAAGCAAAAAATCAATCTACATTATTCCTTCACCCCAAACAACCTCTATTGGAACATACATGCCCAACCACTTACTTCCAACCCGCAAGAATGACATCACCCATTCTTCACATGCACCCCAATTCGAGATTGAGGGCTTATGGCTTCCGATAACCATCCCATAAGCCCCAACAAAATAAAATCTTACTTAAACTCATTACAAAACTTGCATGAAATCTTAGGGAATAAATATTACCCGGCTAGCTGAAGACCTTGAGAGTATCTCCCTTGAATCTCCAAGATTGGGGAATGGATTAAAGAGTAAAAGGCTTGGAGTGTCTCCCTCTCTCTAAATTTATGTAACGACCCCATTGGTCGTTTTGAGCTTTAGTCTTCTGTTTGGTGGTTTGAGACTTTGACTAGCTTCATATGATGTATTATTACTTACATGTATGCTCAGTTTTATTTTTTGAGTGGTTCGGGATTCTTTGGAAAAATGACTCTCGATTTGGAAGCTTTAAGTAGGAAGAGTTGACCAATATTTGACTTTTAGGTAAAAGAACTCGAAATTGAGTTTTTATGATTTCGATAGGTTTGTATGATGATTTTGGACTTGTACATATGTTCGAATTCAGTGTTTGAGGTTCCTAGGCGAATTCGACACTATTTATCGAACGTTGGCAATTTGAAGAACTTAAGAGTTCATAAGTTTGACCAATAGCTGACATTGATATTATTTTACTCCAATTGGTGTACCGAGACTTTGGATAGGTCTATATAGATAAATTGAACTTGTATGAAAAGTTTGGAAGTAAGTTGAAGTGTTTAAGTATGATTCAGACACTCTTTTGAAAGAACAAAGATTTAACAACTTAAAAGAAATTTTATTCAGTTTGAGCCTCGATTTTGTGTGTGTGTTTTGAGGCTTTGGATAAGTTTGAATAATGAATTTGTACTTGTTTTTATGATTGGATAGGGTCCCGAGGGGCTCGAATGTGTTTTGGATCATTTGTTAAGAAAGTAGAAAATTTAAGAATTTGGAGTTTTGTAACGACCCGATCGGTCATATTGTGTAATTGCGCCTCATTACCCCCTTTTATTGCTTTACACATATGTGTTTATGATTTTATGACTTGCAGGATTGGTTAGTTTTGTTCCAATAAGCTTCGGATTGATTTAGACCCTTGATTCTTGAGTTAGAAGTTTAAATTAGAAAATGTTGACCAAATATTGACTATTGTGAAAACGACCCCGAAACTATGTTTTTATGACTTCAATAGTTTGTATCGTGATTTCTTACTTGGGCATATGGGTTGAATTGATTTTGGAAGTTCGTAGGTTTATTTGTGTTGATTTGCCAAAATTTGGCAATTTGAAATTGAAATGTTTGACCGTAGGTTGACTTTTAGCTATCGAGCTCGGAATTTAATTCTGGGACTTATAATAGGCCGTTATTGTATTTAGAATTATCTGCAAAATTTGGTGTCATTTGGAGTTGATTGGATTCGGATGTTTAGTTTCAATTCTAGAAATTCTTGAGCTTTACTTTGAAATTCATGCGTTTTAGTATTCGATTCATAGTTTTAGATGTTATTTTTGTATTTGATCACGCGAGTGAGTTCGTATAATGTTTTTAGACTTGTATTGATGTTTGGTTTGGAGTTCTAACAACCTAATCGGTCATTTTGAGCATTTGCACTTCGCTCGATAGTTTACGGGCATGAGCAGCCCCGTATGTGAATTATGACTTATGTGAATCATCATTTTTTATTTTAAGATTATTCAGAATCAGTCTGGAAGAATGAATTTTATTATTGAAGCTTTAAGTTGAAAGAGTTGACCAAGTTTGCTTTTTTAGTATTTGACCTCGGATTCAATTTTGATGGTTTCGTTAGCTCCGTTAAAGTGATTTGGACTTAGGAGCGTGTCCATATTGTGATTTGGAGGTTCGTAGTAGAAGTTGGCTTGAAATAGCGAAAGTTGAAATTTTTAAAAGTTTGACCGGGAGTTGACTTTTTGATATCGGTGTCGTATTCCGATTCCGGAAGCTGGAACAGATCCGTAATGTCAAATGTGACTTGTGTCCAAAATTTGAGGTCAATCAGACGTGACTTGATAAGTCTCGGCATCGGTTGTGGAAGTTTAATGTTTCAAAGTTCATTGATTTTGGATTGAGGTGTGATTCGTTGTTTCGATGTTGTTACAAGTGTTTTGAGGCCTTGAGTATGTCTGTGTTATGTTATGGGACTTGTTGGTATGTTTGGACGGGGTCCCGATAGGCTCGGGTGAGTTTCGGGGTGGTTTCAGAGCATTTCTAGGCCATTTGTAGTTGCTGGTTTTTGGCTACAGGGTGTACAATGCGATAGCATGGTTCTGGCCGCGATAACGAAGAGAAAAATGGAAAAAAAAGGCTAGTGCTTCGCGATCGTGGAAGGCCTTTCGCGATCGCGTTGAGGAAATATTTTGCTGCACTGACTCGACTTTGGAAGCTTATATCTCACAATCTATAAGGAATTTGAAGATGATCTAAAAATGAATGTTGTAGACCTTGATGTCCAGTTTTCAGAAAGTCAGACCAATTGTAAGTTGGAGTTTTTTTACCAAAAGTCATGACCATTATACGAGAGGCTGTCCGAAAGAGTGGGAGAAGGTTGTTGGAAAAATTTGTTCTTCACGATCGCGGGAGAATGGCTGCGATCGCATAGAGTAAAAAAGGGCTGGAAAAATTTGGTGCTTCGCTATCGCCTTAGTTTGTCCGCTATAACAAAGAGAAATGCCTGTGCAGATTATAAAGTACTCCATTTCGAGGATTTCGGCCATTTTTACATTTTTGGAGCTATTGAGCTCGGATTGAGAAGATTCTAGAAGAGATTTTCACCATATTAATTGGGGTAAGTGTTATCTACTTGGTTTTGGTTATATTTAATGAATCTATATTTGATTTTAGCTTTGGTTGATGAACTTTTAAAGAGGAAATTGAGAGTTTTGGCCTAAAGTATCATAATATGAATTTTTGAGTTTTGAACATCGATTTGGAGTCGGAACTGAGTGAAACTAGTATGGATGGACTCGTAATTGAATGGGTTGTCGGGTTTTGTAAACTTTGACGGGTTCCGAGGTGCGGGTTCAGGTTGGGCTTTTTGACCGATTTTGAGCTTTTAATTAAATATTCGACCTTTTTCAATTGGGATTGGTTCCTTTAGCATTGTTTGATGTATTTGAGTTGTTTTGGTTAGTTTCGAACCATTCGGAGGTTGGAGCACGCGAGATGGCATTGTTGGAGCTTTTCTTGGCTTGCTCAGTATTGGAATTGGCTTGTTCGAGGTAAGTAACTCTTCTAAACTTAGTGATGATGGTATAAATCGCTGAATTACGTGTTGTGTCATTGGTATGGAGGTGAAGGGCGTGTGGGTGTGCACCCTGTGAATTGTGACTCCGTTGTTTCCATGGCACCATATAGTGGCCCTATCTTGTTGATATCTATATTTTCACCATGTGGTAAAGTAACTGAGCTATCAATCATGCTAGATATCATGTTTAGGTTTGATGCTGATATTGTTAGGACCCACAGTGGTCGTTTCTTGCTCTCATCTCACTGATTTCATTGATATTTCGTACTCAGTCATATTCATGCATTCATATCATATCTTAGTCTCAGTTGTTACTTATTGATACATCATATCATTGTTGTCGGGCTAGTTTCATGACATTGTGAGCCCGTGAGTGAGACTGGAGAGATTGATGACTGAGTGAGGCTGAGAGCCTGATTATGAGTGACAGTTATGGGATCGGGTTGCACGCCGCCGCAACATGTGATATTGATTTATGCCTGGATCTGGCTTACGATAGCGCTTGGGCTGTAGATCTCCTCCGGAGTCTATATACACCCCTAGTGAGCACGGTTCATTATATTGAGGGATGGATCTTCCCTAGACATGAATCTTGTCCGAAGCTATTATATACCTGGAGATGGATCTTCTACATGAGGCCGGATTGGCCTTCCTCGGTACTAAGTGACTGATGGTGAGTGATAAATATATTCTGGGATGGATCTTTCCTGGGCCGTATGGGCCATATACAGTACTAAGTGGTTGAGCATGATGAGTGGAAAGTGTGAGATATTGAGATTGAGTACTCTAAGAGTGTAAGTACATGATTCATCTCTGAGATACATGGCATTGGCATGAACACATAACATACAAGCATAGAGATGCATTATTCCTCATGTTGTACGGTATCACGTCATTCATGATTTTTCACACTTATTGAAATGTGGGCATAGAGAGGTATTTCCACTTGCTATCTGGAAAGAAAATGAAACATCTTATTTATTGTGGAACGGATTTCTAGAAAAGTTACAATTTTCAAACTATCTCATATTTTCCGACGATTTCGGTATAGGATTTGGATTTTTCACTGATATACTTGTAAAGTAGAACTATTTTTCGGGAATTATGAGAAGCTTAGCATTTTAAATTCCCAGTAACTCCTTTTATTATTTGTTTTACAATATTATGAATTGTTGTTGGTTATTGGTGTTGGGCCCGACCTATGGTCCAGCTCGTCACTACTTTCAACCTAAGGTAGGTTTGTTACTTTTTGAGTACATGGGGTATGTTGTACTCATACTACACTTATGCACCTTGCATAGAGATGTTGGCTGTCGTTGTTATTGTGTTCGATGGGAGATGGATTTGAAGATGTACCTGCATCCCTATTGTAGCTTCCTTTTATTCATGGTAGCCTTAGATTTTTTAAAACTCTGTTTATGTAATTTTCAAACAGATGATGTATTTATTTCATATCGACTTTGTAAACTCTATTCTTAGAAGCTTATGATTTGTACTACCAGTCCTTAGGGAATGTTTAAATTTAGTTAACTTCTCTATTTAATTGTTTGACTGACTTCATTGGAATCGGATAGTTATTAGTTGGCTTACCTAGAGGGTTGGTTTAGATGTCATCATGACTAGTGGATTTTGGGTCGTGACAGATTGGTATCAGAGCTCTAGGTTCATAGGTTCTACAAGTCATGAGCAAGTGTCTAGTAGAGTCTTGCGGATCGGTATGGTGACGTTCATACATATCTTCGAGAGGCTATAGGACATTTAGGATATACTTCTCATCTTTCTTATCTTATCGTGCAGCATTGATTCATCTTGAAGCATAACTCTTTGAATTCCTTCCACGCATTGATATGTGCACATAAGTGCTCGGTATCAGCTGTGCATCGATAGTTTATGATTCCATGGATGAGGTGCGAGGTGTGATTTCAGTATGCTGATTATGGGCTAGTCTGGAGGACTTGAGAATGGGTTTGACTGTAGCTTTAGCATAGAGAGTTTGATTGAGATGTAAATTGGGTGCTTGATTTCCGTCTTAATTTGACGTATAATCTCGAGTTATGGGTGTGTTGAAGGACTTTTCATATTGTTTAATTGTAGAGTGAGGTAGACTTTCATGTCTTGTTAGGAGATCAGACTCAGGTAGATTAGGTGATTTCGTAGTAGTTGTGGTTGTGGAATGAGTATGAAGAGATATCAGTGTGAGGCAAAGCAGGTGGGCTATCTCCTGCTGGGTGTCCTGAGGTTATGTGATCCTTGTGTTGTTTTGCAGGGAGTTCTCCTTTACCAACGCATTATATGTGTTGCAATTTGAGTTGGGACCGCTTGTGGAGGTTGTCTTGACTGTTACCAGGGTGAATACGAGATTTGTTGATGATTTGAGATACTAGATGGTTAGTGTTACATGAGCTTATAAAGGATTTAGTTGAATCTAACTACGGTATTATAGCAGTAATAATGTATGGGCATTGTGAGTTATTCTGCGTTTTGATCTATGGCTTTGAGCCAAGTGGGGGAGTCTGACATTGATAAGTTGATTGCACAGTTATGTGTTGTATTGGTTTCAGTTTGAGGTATACTTGTGAATCAATTATGACTTGCAGACGTGGTTCTGAGGATGAATTAAGCAAGGGAATCTCTGGATGCATGATGTATTACAGTTTATGAGTATATGGGAAACATGGAATAATTGAGTGGTTATTCGTGAAGGATGTAGTGTGCATGGATTAAGAATATTCTTGGTTGCGTTGAGGTGGGATTACTTATTTGGGTGCTGTTGTGCTAATGGGGCACATGTCGTTTGGCCCGATTGGGAGGTGCAATTGGGATTCGAGCAAATGGATGAATCTCGAGAAGGTTCTAATGGATTCAAGACTTATATGTAGCAATTGAGAATTTTGCGGATTGATATATGGATAGAATCTGAGATTTACATTGGATGGTGTCGAGACTCGCGTGATTTCTATATAATTGTGGATTATACAATTCAGTATCAAGAAGGTGAAGGAAAATAGTTTTAGATTCACATAAGGTCTCTTTATAGTGGGTGTCTCGGTTGTGGTGCATTGGGGTGCTTAACGGGGAATTCAGCGGCTTATGGTCCTTAGGGCGGGGTTGTTTTATGCTAGGATCTCGTGTGGTGAGTTTTGGTTGAGGATTTTGGTATTATGAGCGAGGAGAAGTATCAATTAGAAGGAAATTCAGGAAGGACTCAGAGAATTAGGACAGCTTGATGGTAGGTTGGATCAGCACAGTAATGGACTTGACTGGTTCTCTAGGTGCATGTGGTGGGTTGCTAGAGGTGCTTCATGGAAATGCTCTTGGGATCTGCGCAGCCTGCATGGCTTGGTTGAGTTAGAGAGATTTGTTCTGATGGCTTGATTATATGCTAATGGGTTTCGAAGAGTTTTCAATGGTTACTACCATGATTCAAAGTGCATATTTCCTACCGGTGTGTGGAACATGTTGCGAATAGGGATTTGCTCCTGCATGAGCTCAAATGCAAGGGTTCTAACTGGTTGAGTATGTAGTTTGCTGTGACTCGGAGTGGATTACGAGGTTTTTGTACTTTTATATGATGGCATGGTAGATGCGGCGTGTTGTTTGGGATTGAGATTCGCATGAGTAAGGTCACGACGTATTCTTAAGCAGCATGGGCGGTTTCAGATGACTAGGTGAATAATATTAGTATTTGGTATTGCTTGATGAGAGTGTACATTTCAAAGGAGCATTGTGTTTTGATTTATGGATACTTCGTTGGTATGGCGGTACACTTCTGGTTGATCGTCTGCTGATATCCAAATTCTGCTATGTGGCACGAGAGAGTTACAAAAGTATTCCCCGTGGGATGATCGTGTTATGGGAGATGTGTTAGACATTTATGCGGTGGAGTTGTGATCATATATGGTGATTCGCGTGTTCTAAGGATTTGGAGACTGGGAGTTCTCAGGAGCAGATTGTCTCATAGTTGTGGACTCTGAGGTTGTGGCCGAAGCTAGCTTGATGATAGTATGTGTTATGATTCAGCTATTGTGTACTTTTGAAGGGTTATTTATCTATTTGTGGGTTACCAGAGTCGATTTAGGGGTCCATTGGTAGGCCCAACTAGGATGTGTATTCTACAGCGAGTCGGATTGGTTGGCTCCATAATGCTATTTTTGAGGGATGTGCCATTCAGTTGTTGCTTAGCTTATTCGTGTTCTGAAAATGTCTATGAGTTACTCTTCTATGCTACTAGGAGTTGTGATACGTTGGTTTTAGGCACACATGGTGCGGTCCTATTGTGGTATTGTAGCGGATTTTGAGCGAGATGAGTAATTGGGTATTGCATGATTGATGGCGTAACAATTATGTTCTTTCGAGTTTTGTGTGGCATTATGCCATCTGATTCCCCGTGGTTCAGGTAATGCTCTTTGGGTACTTGATGTCAAATTGCTCGTGGTTATTTATTTTGAGTATGGTGGCTGAAGTATTTCATATGAACCAGTGTTTGGATGGGGTCATGCATTGCAGCGAAGTTATGTTGAGAATTGATCCGTTGTGTTGGATTCGTGTGTTTTGGTTCTACGGTGTGTGATAGGTTCTTGGAATTGTGTTGTGGTGGTACTTGTTGATCTTGGGGGACAGTTCTCTCGTCTGAGTCATTTTCCATGAATGAGTGCATTCATAATGTTGCTTATTGGTGCACGGATTGCACAGGTAGTGGCTTTAGATTGTACGGGTGTGTCATGTCACTAGAGTGGTCGTGTTGGATGAGATGAGGTCATTTGACCTAGAAAGGATACCATCAGAATTGATTACAGCATGGTGGGAAAGATAATATCGAATGTTGGCTTAGAAATTTGCTATAGTTCTTGTCGGAGGAGAGGGAGCTCTATGACTTGTCGATCTGATGAATGGTTATGAATTCCATGTGTTTCTTTCATCATCGGCAGTGTACAAATGTTCTTGAACGAGGCTTTATATGATATAAGAATTTTTACCGGTATTGGGTTATTTGAGCAGCTACTGTGATTGGAAATTATCGCTATTAGTAGTTGAGTTATGCAGTATATCATATGATTACATCTTGGGTTATGTTGAAGTCTTGATATGGCTTGTTCAGACTTATACAATGTGTATATGCGAGCTTCTGATCTTATAGAAATTCTGGATGTAGGAAATTGGATTCTAAGGCTTATGGGCTGAGGTTGGAGTAATGATCTTCAGTTATGTTGTGCTATCGGGTCTATATGGGATAGGGTGACGTGGGATCACCCCCAGGTATGTGCATGGTGAAGTTACATTGCGGTTGATGGCTTTGAGAACAACTCTTGGCACGTTCGAGGACAAACGTATGTCTAAGTGGGGAGAATGTAACGACCCAATCGGTCGTTTTAAGCATTTGCACTTCGCTCGGTACTTTACGGGTATGAGTAGCCCCGTATGATGAATTATAACTTATGTGAATCATTGGTTTTGGTTTTCAGGTTATTCGAAATCGGTCTGAAGAATGAATTTAATTGTTGAAGCTTTAAGTTGAAAGAGTTGACCAAGTTTGACTTTTATTATTTGTCCTCAGATTGGACTTTTGATAGTTTCGTTAGCTCTGTTGGGTGATTTTGGACTTAGGAGCACGTCAGGATTGTGATTTGGAGGTCCGTAATAGAAGTTGGCTTGAAATGGCGAAAGTTGGAATTTTGGAAAGCTTGACCAGGAGTGGACTTTTTCGTATTGGGGCCGGATTCCAATTCCGGAAATTGGAACAAGTCCTTAATGTCAAATGTTACTTGTGTGCAAAATTTGAGGTCAATCAGACGTGATTTGATAGGTCTCGGCATCGATTGTGGAAGTTTGAAGTTTCAAAGTTCATTGATTTCGGATTGAGGTGTGATTCGTCGTTTCAATGTTGTGAAATGTGTTTTGAGTCCTCGAGTAGGTCCGTGTTATGTTATGGGACTTGCTGGTATGTTCGGACGGGGTGCCGAGGGGTTCGGGTGAGTTTCGGGGTTGTTTAGGACCATTTCTAGGCCATTTGTAGTTGCTGGTTTTTGGCTACAGGGATGTACAATGCGTTAGCATGGTTCTGGCCGCCATAGCAAAGAGAAAATGGGGGGAGGGGAGGGGGAAATGGCTAGTGCTTCGCGATCGCGGAAGGCCTTCCACGATCGCGTAGAGGAAATGTTCAGTTGCACTGACCCGATATTGGAGCTTATATCTCAAAATCTATAAAGAATTTGGAGAGGATCCAAAAAAAAAGTTGTAGTCCTTGATGTCTAGCTTTCAGAAAGTCAAACCAATTGTATTTTGGAGTTTTCTACAAAACTTTATCACCATTATACTAGAGGTGTCCGGAAGAGTTGGAGAAGGCTGTTGGAAAAATTTGTTCTTCGCGATCGAGGGAGAATGGCTGTGATCGCATAGAATAAAAAAGGGTTGGAAAAGTTTTGTGCTCCTCTATCGCCTTAGTTTGTCCGCGATAGCATGGAGAAATTCCTAGGCAGATTATAAAGTACTCCATTTCGAGGATTTCGGCCATTTTTAAATTTTTGGAGCTATGGAGCTCGGATTGAGGCGATTCTTGAAGTGATTTTCACAATATGAATTGGGGTAAGTGTTCTCTATGTTTTGATTATATTTCATGAATCTATATTCGATTTTAGCTTTGGTTGATGAACTTTTAAAGAGGAAATTGGGGGTTTCGGCCAAAAGTATTAATATGAATTTTTTAGTTTTGAACATCGATTTGGAGTCGGAATTGATTAAAACTAGTATGATTGGTCTCGTAATTGGATGAGTTGTCGGATTTTGTAAATTTTGCCGGGTTCCGAGATGTGGGTCCAGTTTGGGCACTTTGGCCAATTTTGGGCTTTTGATTAAAGATTCGACCTTTTTCGATTGGGATTGGTTCCTTTACCATTGTTTGATGTATTTGAGTTGTTTTTTGTTAGTTTCGAGCCGTTTGGAGGTCGGAACGTGCGAGATGGTATTTTTGGAGCATCGCTTGGCTTGCTCAGTATTGGAATTGGCTTGTTCGAAGTAAGCAACTCTTCTAAGCTTAGTGATGAGGGTATGAATCCCCGAATTACGTGTGTTGTTATTGGTATGGAGGTTATGCACATGCTAGGAGACGGGCGTGTGGGTGTGCACCCTGTGAATTGTGACTCCGTTGTTTCCATGACACTGTATAGTGGCCCTATCTTGTTGATATCTGTATTTTCACCATATGGTAAAGTAACTGAGCTGTCAATCATGCTATATATCATGTTTAGGCTTTATGCTGATATGTTATGATCCGTAGTGGTCGTTTCTTATTGTCATCTCACTGATTTCATTGATATTGCGACTCAGTCATATTCATGCATTCATATTATATCTGAGTCTCAGTTGTTATTTATTGATATATCATATCATTGTTGTCGGGCTAGTTTCATGATATTGTAAGCCCGTGAGTGAGACTAGAGAGATTGATGACTGAGTGAGGATGAGAGCCTGATTATGAGTGACAGTTATGAGATCGGGCTGCACGTCGCAGCATATTATATTGATTTATGCCTGGATCTTTCTTATGATAGTTCTTGAGCTGTAGGATCTCCTCCGGAGTCTGTACACACCCCTAGTAATCGTGGTTGATTATATTGAGGGATGGATCTTCCCTGGATATGGATCTTGTCCGAAGAAATTATATACCTGGAGAAGGATCTTCTCCATGAGGGCGGATTGGCCTTCCTCGGTACGGAGTGACTGATGGTGAGTGATGTATATATTCCGGGATGGATCTTCCCTGGGCCGTATGGGCCATATACAATACCGAGTGGTTGAGCATGATAAGTGGAAAGTGTGAGATAGTGAGATTGAGTACTCTGAGAGTGTGAGGATATGATTCATCTATGAGACACGTGGCATTGTCATGCACACATGACATACAAGCATAGAGATGCATTTTTTCTCATGTTGTACGGTATCACGTCATTAATGACATACAAGCATAGAGATGCATTTAATTATATTTCATGAATCTAGAAAATTTCAGTTTTCAATCTATCTCATATTTTCTAACAATTTCGGTATAGGATGTGGATTTTTCACTGAGATACTTGCAAAGCGAAACTATTTTTCCAAAACTTTTAAAAGCTGAGCAATTTAAATTCTTAGTAACTCCTTTTATTATTTGCTTTACATTATTATGAATTGTTGTTGGTTATTGGTGTTGGATCCGACCTATGTTCCAGCTCGTCACTACTTTCAATCTAAGGTTAGGTTTGTTACTTATTGAGTACATGGGGTCGGTTGTACTCATACTACACTTCTTCACCTTGCGCGCAGATGTTGGTTGTCGTTGTTGTTGTGTTCGATAAGAGCTAGATTTTAAGATGTACCTGCGTCCCTGTTGTAGCTGCCTCTTGTTCATGGTAGCCTTAGATTATTTAAAACTATGTTTATGTACTTTCTAATCAAATGATGTATTTATTTCATATCGACTTTGGAAACTCTTTTTATAGAAGCTCATGATTTGTACTACCAGTCCTTGGGGAATGTTTAAAATTCAGTTAACTTCTCTATTTAATTGTTTGATTGACTTCATTGGAATTGGATAGTTATTAGTTGGCTTACCTAGCGGGTTGAGTTAGGTGTCATCACGACTAGTGGATTTTGGGTCGTGACAGGAGTCCCGAGGGCTCCGGTGAGTTTCGAACGCTTAGCGGAGTGATGATAGAATTTAAGTTTGCTGGTTTTTGCATAGCTGCCTCAAGTCTCCCATTTGCAAGTTTTTGGATTGCAATTGTGATGTTAGGCAAAGTCTGTTAGCTTCACATTTGCGAACCCAATGTTCGCATTTGCAATAGGAACCTGGGAGGATCTGGTTTGAATTTGCAATCTTCATGGTCAAATTTTCGGAGGTCCTGTGTTCACAATTACGAACTTTTCATCGCATTTGCGATGACAGCAGGAATGGAAGGGCTTCGCTTTTGCGATGGTTTCATCGCATAATTGCAAACCCCAGGTCGCATTTGCGACTCCTGCAACTGGACAAAAAGCTGAGGGACGGCCTTTTTTAACTCATTTTCTCAATTTGAATCCTGGACTCTATAGTAGGCGATTTGGAGATGGGGATTTTTACCTACAAACATTGGGGAAGTGATTCTAATCTATTTCTAATCATATTCTATCAACATATCTTAGATTTTAACATAAAAATTATGTGAATCAAATTGAAAAATTGTGAAACTTTTTGTCAAGTTTTTGAAAAATAAGAAATTGAGTTTTGAGAGTCGATTTTTGACTCTGATTTTGAAACTAATCACATATATGAACTCTTGGGGTCATGGGTAAACGCAATCTACCATTTGACCCGGGTTTTGACCGGGTAAGTCCCGGGTTGAGTTTTGTTGACTTTTTGAGAAAGTGTAAAGACTTTAGCTTTATCTATTGAAATTGAATTCCCTACCATTCTTTGATTATATTAAGTCGATTTTGGTTATTTTGAGCCGTGTGGAGGCGGTTTTCAAAGGAAAATCTATTTTTGAGTGTTGAATTGGCCCAGTTGAGTAAGTGCCTTGTCAAACTTCATGAAGGGGAACAACTCCATAGGATTGGTGTAATGACCCGGCCAGTCGTTCCGAGAGTTTAGCCCTGTTTCTCCCGTTTCTGCTTCATTTTTTGTAGTTCAGCTTCATTTATATGTGTTGGGTCGGTTGGTTTGGGTTTAGAGTGGTCATGGTGAGAATTGCGGCATTTAGTCTCTCAAGGTAGCATAATAGTTGAGAAAGTTGACTGAGAGTTGACTTATTGGTGAACGACCTCGGAATACGGATTTTATGGCTCGGATGGTTTCGTTAGGTGATTTGGGACTTAGAAGTGTGTTCGGAATGGTGTTTTGATGTTCGGTGTAGAATTAAGCTTGAATTGGCGAAAGTTAGTTTTTGGCGATTTCTGGTCGGCAGTGGAAAATAGGCTATCGGGGTCGGAATGAGATTCCGGAAGCTGGAACAGGTCTGTAATGTCATTTTGGGTATGTGTCAAAAATTTCAGGTCAATCGGAGGTGTTTTGGTTGGTTTCGGCGTAGTTGGCGAAATTTGGAAGTTTCAAAGTTCGTAGGCTTGAATTTGATGTAATTTTGGTGTTTTCATGTAGTTTTTGGTGTTTCGAAGGCTCGAATAAGTTTGAATAATGTTATGGGGTGTGTTGGTATGTTTTGTTGGGGCCTCGAGGGGCTCGGGATTTATTTCGGTTGGTTGGCGGAGTTTAAACTTGGAAAATTGCAGCAAATGGCTGCTGGTGTAAGTTTTTTGTGTTGGCCGCACCTGCGGATGGGTAGCCGCAGGTGCGACGTCGCAGATGCGAAAGGAGGCTACACAAGGGAAATCCATAGGTGCGAAGAGTTAGCCGCACCAGCGAAGCCACAGGTGCGAAGAAGTGGTCGTAGGTGCGAAAATTGGTCTGTTTGTGGGATTGCGCAGGTGCGCACCTGGGACCGCAGGTGTCGGTCCGCATGTGCGATTAAAGGTCCGCAGGTGCGGAATTTGCTGGGCAAAACAGTATAAAAGAAGCCTCCGTGAAATTTTATTCATTTCACCATTGTTGCATGCGGTTGGAGCTCAATTGAGAGCAATTTGAAGAGAGAATTTGTGGGTCTTCAGTGGAGGTAAGTTCCCGAGTTGTTAAAGTCGTTTCCATGCTATTTTGTTCGGATTAGGCTTGTAAATTTAAGGATTAAAGTAAGAAAAAGTTGGGAAAATGGGAGGAAAGATTTGGGAATTTCTTTTGGCAATTTTAGTGGGCAATTGTGGTCCGATTTTGATGTTCTTGGTATGTACGGACTTGTGGGAGGATAAGGGTTCTTGTGATGTAAATTTTATCGGATTCTGAGACGTAGGCCCGAGGCTCGGGTTAGATTTTTGTATAAATTGATAGTTTTCGATTGGGTTGAGTTCCTTTAGTATATATTAATGATGTTAAACTGGTTTTGGTTAAGTAATGGTTATAAATCTTGTCCTGAGGGTATGAAACCCCAGACTTCATATTTCTTACTGATTTTAGAATGGCGCACATGTTAGATGACGAGTATATGGCGCGCACTGATTTTTGGATTGGACTTGGTCCTCTCCGCGGCAATTATTGAGTTGCGTATTTTACTCTAAATTATATGTTAAATTGTGTTCTAAAGATTATTGAAATATTTGGGCTATGAGCCATGTTTGGGGTCTCGTGCCGACTTGTTTAGACCCCTTGGGGGATTTTCACTACTGTTTTCCTCACTGTTTATTGATGATTTCACTCAGTCACATTGTGCTTACTGTTTTCGAAACTCAGCCTGATTTACACTACTTTAAGACATAAAAATGACGTTTTGGGTCGAGTACCCCATTTTACTGATTCGCCCCAGGGGCTTTTGAGAGGTTCTGACTGAGTGAGGCCGAGGCCTGATTTGTGAGGATATGATACGCCACAATGTGGTGATATTAGCGCTTGGGCTGAAGGAGCCCCTCCGGAGTCTGCACACACCCCCAGTGAGAGCACCGAGTGTCGAGTGCCGAGTGATGAGTGATTGGGAGGCATGAGTGACTGTGAGGTATTTTCGAGGGGCTGATTATGAGTGATGGTGAGGTATGCCCGAGGGGCTGATTATGAGTGACTGTGAGGCATGCCCGAGGGGCTGATTATGATACATGTTTTTGCCCGAGGGGCTACTTATGATTTTTACCACTTTCACTCTGAACTTATGAAATATGTTTTGCCCGAGGGGCCTTTTGATGATTTTCAGCATTTTTACACTAAACTTCTTGAAAGTTATGTTGAAACTATTGGCGAGTATATTTCCAAATGATTTTTACTGAAATTGGCTTTTAAGTGTGATGATTTAACGTGTACATTGTTGGAAACAAAGGTTGTGCTTATTGTGAATTTATGAATTGATTTTATGTGTTCTTGCTGCTCATACCTGATTTATTTTCATTACTACTGAGTTGATGTACTCACATTACTCCATGCACCTTGTGTGCAGATCCAGGTGTTAGGGCAGGGTGAGTTGTCTATCTGTTCTAGAGATTCTCGGAGGTTTGCAAGGTAGCTGCATGCGTCTGCAGTCCTGCTTACTATTATAGAATTTATTTTCTTTTGAGTCGTATATTTTATGTAGATGCTCATGACCAGTGACTCCAGGTTCTCGGGTGTTGTATTTAATATTCAGTATAGCTTTAACTATTTTATAAATGTTTAAAGGAAACTTTTATGGGCTATCACTATAATATGGATGTAAATGGAAGCTTATTATGATTTGAGTGTAGTTTGGGCTAGCCTAGTTCCACGATAAGCTCCATCACGACTGGCTTAGATGTCGTGACAATTGGCTAGTTGTACTAAGTGAAATCTGTGTATGGAAGGTGATGCGTGAGTACACGGGTTGTACGTGGTATTTGACCGATTTAGGCTACTTAGACTATTTCCATACTTTAATTGAATGCCATATCATGTTCTAATTCTCTTAGTCAATATATTCTTACTTGTGCTAGTATATCCTTACATGCCTTAAATGATTTCGTTAATACTTGTTCTACCTCCTAATTGATAATTTGCTCTCATGCTTTAGTTGAACTTGGTGCCTCTTTTATTGTCACATGTTATTTCTTCATTATTGATTTATCATCAGTTGAAGTCATTATGTTATCTCTTTTGTTGTTGATTGTCATTGATTGAAGTTATTGTTCGTGTTACTTTTTTTCCTTGTTGATTACCATTTCTTGAAGTTTTTGTTCATGTTATGTTTTTCATTGTTGACTCCCGTTATTTGAAGTTATTGCTATACGGAATCTCTTCCGTTGTAAGTAATTTTTATTTAAGGTTATGCATTGCCTCTCATTGCGGAGCTATTGTTGTTGAAGTGGTGAAAGTCATTATCACGTTAAGATGGAATTATTATTGTAAAAACATCTTCCTTCTGAGCATTGAACATTCATTGTTGTTGTTGATATTTTCGTACCTGTTTTGGTGGAATCATGGGATATTGTTGTGGAAACATTGATATTTTGGATTGTTGGCGAATTGTGATATACGAGCACTTATGGTGCGAGTTGTTATTGTAATATGATATGGACGTACATGTTGTGGTATAAGGCTTGGGGTTGATGTGCATGCAATGGTAAGGGGGGACTTATGATCGTGTTTCTTGTAGGGGAACTACGTGAAACCACGCAGCGTCATAAGGTGGGCTAAAGTGCCTGTAGCTATTTCAGGAAAACTGTTTTCAAAACCTATTTCAAATGTAAGGCTTACGCGGTGGTATAAGAAAAGTATGTGATTGAAATTGAGAAATGTGAATACGAGGCGATACCTTAGTTGTGACTCTTGATTATACGAGGTGGTACCTTGGTTGTTATTTTTGATTACACAAGGCGGTACCTCAGTTATGATTTCATTATACATGAGGCGGTACCTCGTTGTGATTCTCGATATTTTTTTTCTCATGTTGCCAAAAGTTTTGGTGGGAACATTTATTGTTGTTTCATTCTTTATTGTTCTAGCAGTTGTTGTCTGTATATGATCATTGTAGTTCTCTTTATATGTTTCTTTCATGCTATTTCCATGTTTAATTTTTGTATTAGTTCATGTTATTATCTTAGTTTCAGAAATCCACTTCCTATTTTATATATGTATTCCATTTTCATACTGATTATTTATATCCTAGTACGTGTCTTGACATGGCCTCGTCACTACTCTACTAAGGCAAGACTTGATACTTACTGGGTACCATTGTTGTGTACGCATACTATGCTTTGCACATTTTTGTGCAGATCTAGGTATGTCGGCTCGTGCTGGTCGGTAGAGATCATCAATAGCTGCCTTATGGAGACTTCAAGGTATGCATGCTCGGCGTCCATACCTCGGAGTCACCTTTCCTATTTTACTTACTATTGTATTTCTTTCAAACAGTGATGCATTAGATATCTTAGTTTAATTTTATAGAGCTTATGACTCTGTTCCACGGTTCTTGGGGATTGTATGGTTGACATTCTGTTTTTCAGAAGTTATATGAGTTTACTAGATCGGTTTTAAGTATTTTGTCAACTACATTTGTTAAATTGTTATAAAATATTAGGCTTACCTAGTCGTAGAAACTAGGTGTCATCACGACATCCTACCAAGGGAAACTGGGGTCGTGACAAGTTTGGCCAGGGTCAGTATCGGGTCAAGATGACCTTTTTTCGGCGTTTTGAGTGCATGAGTAGGTTCGTATCTTATTTTATGATTTGAAATGCATATATGGTTTGTGCTTGGAAGGTTTCGAATGAGTTTTGGATGCTAAAACGAAGATTTACTTATTGCTAGCTTTTTTTTTGTGTAAATAATTACAAAAATACCATTTATGTCCCTAAAACTTCAGACTTCCTTTAAATCTTCAAAACATCATATCTCCCATTTTAAGGCCAAATTGGGTGATTCAAAAGGCTATTTTGGTGTAATCTCACAAGGATTATGTTGACATTATGAAATATGAGTTTTGGTGTTATCTAGGATCTGATTAGAGCTTGAATAGCTGTTGTATTTCTATCTTGATACGAAATCTAGTCACTTTATGCACAATGTTTTCGAGCACTAATTTGGGCTATTTTGGAGGATTTATAACACTTTTGATTGGGGTAAGTATTTTTTAATCGGATTTTCATATATTTCATGATTTCAACCTTGAATTTTTGCGATTGTTTGATGAATCAAATTTAAAAAATTAGGGTTTTTAGTAAAAACATTTCTAGAACATAAATTATTGATTTGAAGGGCGATTTGAGGTCGGAATTGGATGAAACTGGAATGGTTGGACTCATACCGGAATGGGTGTTTGAAATTTATAAATTTTGTCAAATTTCGAGGTGCGAGCCCGGGGTTGACTTTTTTATTTTCATTAAAGATCGAAGCTTTATTATTCAAAATTATTTCTTATGGATTTTATCTATGATATTAAGTTATTTTATCTAGATTCGAGCCGTCCGGAAGTTGACTCATGCGGGAAGGGCTTTTTAGAGCATTAATTTAGCTTCTTTGAGATAAGTGTCTTGTTTAGATTTGTTGGAAGAATATTTCCTAATAAAATGATATTATTTGCTACATGTGGGGTGATGCATATGTGAGGTGACGAGCGTATATGCATTTTCCAGGATTATCCATGCTTGGATTATACGATTCTTTGTGCCTTGTTGGAATATGTGATTTTATCACTTCTTGTTTTACCTGACTTCTATAATAATATATATATGAATTTCAATGCTAGAAACCATGGTTCAAATTTTTATAACTTGATTAAATTTGATGGACTCTTTATTAAATTGTTGATATGCAAAATGCGGTCATCACTATACCTAATCACGAATATTCTTGCTACAACTGTTACTATTGGGATACTTGTGCTCCATACTTGGGTTGAGAATCATTTTTTTGAGATTTATTGAGATACTTGAGCAATGAGGATCTTGATGTCTGTTGAATTTTTTAATTATGCAAGAGTTGTGATTCCCGTTCATATGGTGTATTTTGCTTAACCACTCTTCTTGATATTATTCGTGCTTCCTACCTTGCTTGTTGTTGACGCGCGCGTGTGTGTGTGTGTGTATATATATATATATATATATATATATATATATATATATATATGCTTGGTGAGGAAGAGTGTAAAGCACGAAGGGTGATGTCGTGTCATTGTTATACATTATCATGTGAGGAAGAGTGTAAAGCAAAAAGGGTGATGCCATGCCATTTCATATACATTATTATGCACGAAGGATAATGCGGTGCCATTTCATATACATCATTATGAATGAAAGATAATGATGTGCCATTTCATACATAATATTATGAACGAAGAATAATTTTGTGCCATTTCATATTCATTTTTATGCATGAAGGATAATGTCATGTCATTTTATTTACATTATCATGTGAGGACGAGAGTAAAAGCACGAAGGGTGATGCCATTCCATTGCATTAACATTATCATGTGAGGACGATAGTAAATGCACGAAGGGTGATGTCGTGCAATTATTTTTATATGATCATGTGTTCAAGGCACGAAGGGTATCTCCGTGTAGGCGAGGAGGAGAGATATGCATTATATTGTGATATCCTTTCCTTGCATATATATATATTTATACCTTTATCCTGAGTTGTTACTGTTGCACCTACGTTATCTATGATGCTTGTAGTTTTCACGTCTTTGCCTTTTTATTATTGCTATTATTCTATATGTGCCTTATATTTATTACTTATTGTTACATTCATGTCTACCTTCTTGTTTGTCATACGTAAATCTATGCCTTTTTCTTGTTTGTTGTGATTCAATTTAAACCTTCTAACTCACCAGATGTTGAAATCTATGTTATCCTACTTACTTGTTGTCACTAATTTAGTGCCTCCTATCTCGTTAGTTATCGTTTTCCATAAGCTTCCGACTTATTTATTACTATCTGTGAACTCCCTACATTGTAGTTATTGTAATTGGCATTTCATTTTACCTGGCTGGTGCTGTTATACATATGCTTGGTGGGGATGAGATAAATGCACGAAGGGTGTTGCCGTACCAATTGATTTGACATGCATTTATATATTTTGTGAGGATGAGATAAATGCAGGAAGGGTGTTTCCGTGCCAATTGATTTGACATATATTCATATTTTCATGTCCCAAATTCCCCTCCATTGGGTGTTGTGATGGCACCTAGTTTTAGGGACTAGGTAAGCCTAACATTAACTGAAATAAACAACAATATTTAACTAGCATCTAACAACTTTGAAATAGGAATCTCTATAAAATTTACAATCCCAAAACCGGTAGTACATGTCATAAGCTCTACAGAGTTTGCTGGAAAACTTCTTAATACAATTGTTTCGAAATAAGAGTAAACAATGTAAATACAAAATCAGAAGGTGACTCCAAAGCCTGCGCACGCAGCAGCAGGTTTACCTTGAGTCTCCACCGCAAGATCTTAACAGCTAGCTAATAATCAACTTACTTCGGAATACTTGGATCTGCCCAAAAATGTGCAGAAGTATAGTATGAGTACACCATAGCGGTACCCAGCAAGTATCAAGACTAACCTCAGTGGATTAGTGACAAGGAACAATCAAGACACCTATTGGACTAAATAACCTGAACAAGTATAAGTGTAGGAACAACAGAGTATGATATCTATATAAACACTACGCAATGACAAATAACACGGAAAATACAGTAAGAGAGGAAAACAACAACTAACAGGGGAACACGATAATAATGACGCAGTAGAATGAACGGAAACAGTCTAAGTCTGGTAATCACAGATAAAGAGAAGACAAGTAAGTACTCAACAAAAATGACTGCTTTCACACCAAGTTTTAGCCAATAACCTCTACGGGGTACTGAACCTCTGAATATTCACAACTCACGGGTCCCAATTCTTGAACCCTAACACTTGGCATCATGTGCTCTCATTACAATTTATAACCGCACTGACGACTCACGTGCCAATAAAGCCATTCTCACATAGAAGGCAAGTAAACACGGGCAAGCATCTATACTCAATAATATCAAGATCAATCCTCTTAACCATAGGAATGATTACTACGTGTATTCTTGAGCAAGTGTTCTAACATAGATCATGCCAACTAGTAAATATAAAGAAGATAGACAACACGTAAATTGTTTTCCACAATTTTTCCACAAATTAGGACTCACACAGGTAAGTGCACCACTTCACAAATAGCAACAACAAGAATGTTCCCAGGACATCACAAGTCATCACAAATCAATCCCTGACATATCCCACCTTGCCTCGCCATGTGTGCAATAATAAAATGAATGCCCGCCTTGTCTCGCCACAAATGCATAATAATGTTCCCACCATGTCTCCCCACATGCGAAACTCACATATATATAGCCCGCCTTGTCACGCCGCATGTGAAAATATTAATAGTAACAATAGCACGAACAAAAACCTCGTGCAACCCCATAACAACAATCGCACAGGAGAAAACTTGTGCATCACAATAACAACCGCACGACAGAAACCTTGTGCATCACAATAACAAGTACAACAGCAACAATGACAACAATACAAGGGTACGACAAATAAATTAACTCAAAAATTCCAAAACTCAAAGAAACAGAAGAACTAGTTAACAAGGAGTAGCCACAATAGAGAATGCTAGCCATAATAAGAACAACTCGACAAGGAAGGAAATATTATGTAACAACGGTCCACAATGTACAGTTCAACAACAAGGGAGCTAATACAAGTCGAATAATTCTAAATAAGGACAAGTCAACTAAGATATAGGATATCTAAACTTATTTTAAGGTTGGGAAATTACAAAAGAGACACAACAAATTCAATTAAGGATAAGAAGTGGAAAGATAATCATATCCTCAATTAAGGATGAATAATTACAGAAGAGATACTTATAATTTCAAATAAAGATAAGCAGTTAGGAAAAGATAACATGGCAATAGAAGAGGTAACAATATTCAGTTAAGTCATATAAGAGTCAAATAGGCAATAAGAGTGGATCATGAAGTAATTAATCCCAATTAGCAGGTAAAGTGAAACTAGTAATTAAGAAAACTTAATCATAGCAAAAACAACTTCATACTCAGTGAATACAAGAACCTGAGAACCCTAAAAGTCCAACTTTACACAAATAATCCCGAGCACGTACTCTTCACCTCAAGTAAACAGACTACAAGTAGCATACAATACTCAAATCCTACGGGGTAGTTCCCTCACACAAGGTTAGGCAAGATACTTACCACAAAGAAGACAGGCCAATACTCAAAATGAACTTCTCGGGTGAAATGACCTCCGGGCGGATCAAATCTAGCCAAAATAACTTCAAAGAACAAATAAAACTCATACGAAACTATTCTGAATCAAAAAGCCTCAATCTTATCAAAATCCAAAAATAAACCCAAAAGTCGACCCCCGGGCCTGCACCTCGGAACCTGACAAATTTAACAAAAATCCAAACACCCTTTTCGATATGAGTTCAACCATACTAAAATTATCAAATTTCGATACTAATTCGCCCCTCAAATCATCATTTGTCATTTTTAATGTTTTCTTCAAAAAAACCCCATTTTCCTCACTTAAAAACACTAATTAAATGATAAAAAATAAAGTAATAAATTCTATGTGAAAAACACTTACCCAATCTATTTGTTTGAAAATACCATGAAAAATCGCTCAAAACCAAGCTCCACAATTCAAGATATGATAAAAATGGCCAAAGCTTTGATTTGGAAGATATATTCTGCTGCTCAGGTGTTAAAGCATCGTGAAAGAGGAAGAAAGATAGCATTCGCGAAGATGAAAAATGAGGGCTGCTGAGATGTGCTTTACGAATGCGACTGATCCATCGTGAATGCGGAGAAGAAAATTGATGGCCCAACGACTGCCCTTCGCGAACGCGCGAAGTAGTACGCAAACGCGAAGAGTGGAATGGTATACCATCGTGAACGCGAGCAGAAGAATGCGAACGCGATGAATGGAGTGATAGGCTTTTGCGATCGCGGAAGTAATTATGCAAACACGAAGAACAATCGATTCATCCTCAAAAATACACTACGTGAATGCGGAGGAAGTGACGTGAACGCGATGAAGGAAACCAGATGATAGAAAACAACAGTCCAAAAATGGAAGGAAATGGCCCGTAGCCCCCATCCAAAACTCACTCGAGGCCTCCGGGACCCTATCTACACATACCAACAAGTTCCATAACCTAACACGGATTCTCTCGAGGTCTCAAATCACATCAAAAAATGTTGAAACTACGAATCGAACTTATGAACTTTCAAATTTTCCAACTTCTAAAACTCGCGTCGAAACCTATCAAATCAACCCGGAATGACGTCAAACTTTGCAGGCAAGTCCCGAATGACATAACAGAGTTGTTCCAACTCTCGGAATCGCATTCCGACCCTCGATATCACCAAATTCAACTCTTGGTCAAACCTCTAACTTTCGAAACTTCAACTTTCCAGCTTTCGTCGAAATGCTCCAAATTACCTTACGGACCTCAAAATCCAAATCCGGACGCACGCCTAAGTCCAAAACCATCATAGGAAGCTGTTGAAATCATCCAAACCCCATTCCGGAGACATTTACACAAAAGTCAAATTCCAGTCAACTCTTACCGCTTAAGCTTCCAAACTTTAATCCTTCTTCCGATTTGACTCTGAATCACCCGGTAACAAACTCGACCACGTACGCAAGTCGATACACATAATACAAAGATGATCAAGGCCTTATGCCGTCGAACGGGTCTTAAATTCTTAAAATGACTGGCCAGGTCGTTACATCCTCCCCCTTTTAAACAAATATTCGTACTCGAACGTGCCAAGAACCACCTTGAAGTCATCAAATCACTGAATGCACACATCCAACATACACTTGTGGGTGGCCCCACTTCACCCCAACCCACATAAGCCTGACGAACCATCTCAACTATAATGTATCCCCACTACCAACACCAATAAGCCTTAGAGTCAAAATTCTCACCTTTCATTCATCCCCAAAATACCCGATTCTAAATCTATACCCGATATCAGTCTCAACCAGTTGCAATAACTCATGCCTACACCCGCAAGGTACGACCACACAATGTGACACATAACATATAGGCCCATAATTGTCATGCCCCAACCTCGGGGAGCACGATCGGCGCTCGACCAGGTGAACCCGGTCAGGCAAGCCTGTTAGACACTTCATACCCGACCCGCTCATGATCTAGAGAAGGCGCGCCAACATTTGTTAAATAGTGGAATGATCATATGCATTAACATTACTAATTCATTTCATTTCATTTTGCTACATCATAATTAAGTTCTCAAAATACATACACTTTACGGTTTAGTGGAACAAGATTCCAAAACACACATAATCCGTCTGACCCTTCTATAACCCATACACAACTGACATAATGTCTATGGAGCCTCTATGGATACAAAAGATAGTTATAATAATGTCGGTGACAAGAGCCCGTCAATACCTCAAAACGTGGTAAAAATATACACAAAAGATACAACACATGACCCCGGAATAAAATGGGGCTCACCAAGACTGTTGAGAAGAGGATGCACCACTAGCTGCGATCAACATTGTCTTCTATGGGACCACCTACATCTATTTAAAGATGTAGCGCCTTAGCAAAAGGGACGTTAGTACTTTCGAATAGTAGTAGTATGTAAAGCTAAAGGACCATCTCAACAGAATGAACAATAATACAAGAGGAAAAGCAGTCATGAGTTCAGTAAGAGTTTCAAACAATACTAACACATCAAGTAAGGGTCACACAAGTTCTCAATCAATTTCCATCTTATTAGGTTGGTAATTTTTAGTGCCATATGCCACCGTGTTCTTACATGGAGTCCGATCTCGACCCGATCGGGTAGGTCATCTCATTTGAGACATCAACCATATCCACAACTTCAGTCATCATTTCCAGCATAATACCACCATGTGTGCGGCATGGCGTCCGATCATGGCCCGATCGGCTAGGCCATTTCACTTGAAACATCATCCTTTCAATCAATCATCTCACTTTGCATTTCTTTCCCATATTTCGATACATTGGCACGAGTGTCCTCGTTTACTAAGTCATTCTTGGAACTTGGCCATATTTTACAATTCAAATTTACCTTCTTACACATTAAATAACATCATCATCAGCAACAATAAGGCCTATTATGTAAGGCACTTGTACACATAAGGGAAAGACTTGGAAAATTCTAAGCATGTAGAGGTCTTTCAAACAAATTGGTATAACAACATTTATTCGATTTTTGGCATGAAGTCTTAACCTTTCCTAACACTTTATTCCACCTTTTTGAATATATCCTCGAAGGTCAAGATGACATGAAAAGCAATTAGTACAATTATCGAATATATCATTCAATACAACACATTAAGGATAGTGAATTCTAGTATGATCAATATGGGGGCTTACACAATTTCACGAACACCAGGGGTTTTGATTCTAAAAAGAATGAGGTTTATCCATACATACCTCAATTGAGCCTCCTAAAACATTAAGATGTTTCGAAATTAGCAACTTCAATCTATTTTAGCAATATAACAAAAATGGAGCCCAAAATTAGGAAAACCATCGTCATTCTAGCTCACTTAAGCATTCTATCAAACACTATGTGTTTATTAAGGTTTTATAGCCCTTTTTAGGAATTATACCAACCCATAACCCATTCTTTTCTATATTTGATTTACAATTCCCTATCATTGATTTACAATTCCCCCACATACTTTAGGAACAGATGCATGCAAGGTAATGCACCATTATAGCTATACTTTGGAATTAAGAGTTGGGGTGATGAAATATTACCTTTTAGGAAAAACGAATTAGGTGCCTCCCTTGAATATCTTCAAGGTTTTAAGTGATAATTGAAGAACAATTTGGTGAAGATTAGTTCCCCCTCTAGGACTCTCTCTCTCTCTCACTCTAGAACTATCTGAAAATAGGTTCAAAATGGTCTAAAATGGGTGTTTTAACGAGATGGGGACGGGTTTAATAATAAGAAAATAGGAGCCCTGATATTGATCTTCGGTATGCGACCACATAATGCTTATGTGGTCTGAAAATGGGCCGCATAATTTCCCTCGACCCCTGTCATTTTTTTGCCTTGGTCTGCGACCAGTCTATGGTTTGTATACATGTTCTGCGGTAGCATAATGCACCGCATAACTCCCACATGACAAATCCCAAGATTGGATATGCGATCAATGTGCGGCCCGCATAATAGATCTGCGATCGCATAATAGGCCGCAAAAATGACATCAAAATTGGCCAAAAAGATTGCCTCACTCGGCGGCCATTATGCGGTCCGCAAAGTTATTTTGTGACCGCATAGTGGGCCGCGGAAATGCCTTTTCTGCAAAATATTTTCCTTTATCTAATTAATGTATTGTTCAACCCAAAAAGCTCACCGCGAAGAATTTCTACTATTGCTTACCTCTACACCTAGCTCGGCATCACAGAATCCCGATTTTCAGGAAAAAATTTACGGGGCCTTACAATAATAACATTCCTGATCACAATAGTTGCCCGTAATCAAATCTAGCTCTGACAATTAGCCTCATATCCGTTAGAACCCTATTTCAAACCTACACAACACTGACAATGATGCAAGGAACACGAAGACCTCATAACTATACACCCAGATCAACAAGTCACAACTAACGCCACCGGACACACACCCCGCGAGCTAAACCTCAGGAAGCACAGAACAAAAATGACTGAATACATAAGGAGAAACACATAAGAGAAATATCAAACAAGCCCGAAAGGCACAACTCTCTATCAGTACCATGCTACGATAAAATTAACAAGTAAAAATCAAAGTACATGAACAAATCACAAGGATCTCATCCGAATATAACTTCCACCATGGCACACAGCCCGGCTCAGACATAGCAAATCACATGAAATGGAGAAGGTCTCACCCCAACTTTGAATCAAAAGTCGAATACACATCATACCAATTGAAACCTTTCACTAACTCAATTCCGCCAATAAAATCACAATACTTACTAATCTCTCACCCCGGTAGAGCATCGAAATCACAACTCCTAACCAAATGGACAACGGGAATTCACTTATAGCCTTGTAACTCTCAATAATGAATAAAAAACAAACGATTGGCATGGACTACCACTCATAGAATCTCCCAATAGGGGAAAACACATACACAAAATACTAAGTCATGAACTCACCATAAGTGAAGCAACAAATAAGGGAACTCAACCTGATAAGCATAACCAAAAAATATATGAATGGTGCCTCTCTGTAGCAAATCAAAAGCATACTTGTATGACATCATCTGGTGCAACAGCCTCCAGCCTACTATATGAAACACATCTACTGGTAGGGCCCCCCTCCCCCTTCTTGGGTGCCCTTTACTCGCCTGAATTCCGTTGTGACACATCTGTCTGGAGTATGGGACAATCTCTCACCATGTGGATGGTATCTTAACACTCAAAGCAACCGCTCTACTGACGTGGTTGTGGAAATTGTGCGGTACGGGTACCTTGAGGCCCATGAGTACCTGATACACCGTGCGAAGCCTGAAGTGCAAACTGAACTAGCTGACCCAAAAAACCTCTATCATGTCGTACCCTACCTTCAAAATAAGGACCGGTTGATCTCTCTAGTCTACACGGCCTCCTCACCTTCCTTTCCTCTCTCTCCTGACCTCACATGTCCTCTCTCTACTGGCCCCGCATGTCCTCTCTCTCCTGGTCCCACATGCCCTCCACTCAGCGAGCGATCCCTACCACCTGCTAAAATGAAACATCTGACTCCAACTCCTGAGCTATGTTGAACTGAATATCATGCATGATCCCCTCAATGAATCTACGGACACGCTCTCTAACTTTAGCGGCCAAAGCAAGTGCATGTCTGGCCAAAGCACTGAATCTAATGGCAACTCTGATACTAATATAATGCCCTAGTGCAGCTGCTCAAACTCCACGTGCCATGGATCACGAAGGGACTGAGGGACAAACTCTCTCAGGAACATCTTCGAAAACTGAACCCATGTAAGTGAAGTTGCCTCGGCTGGGCTATCCAACTCATACACCCTCCACCTCTAATAAATCGCTCCCCTAATATAGAACGTAGTAAAAGCAACCTTGCTCGTCTCCACAATACCCATAGTACGGAGAATGTAGTGACACTCTTCCAGTAAAACCTAGGCATCATCTGTCGCCAATCCACTGAAGGTAGGAGGGCGGTACTTCATGTACCTCTCAAATCTAAGTTAATCTTCCTCAAATGCTATTGCCCTAACCACGAGCTGAACTGGAACCACCGGTTGTGTCGCCATGACACCTGGAACGTGACAAATATGAACTCGCTACTCTGAAGTGTGGGCGGCGGGAGTTTGAATTCTTCCCCCTGTCTGTGAAGTAGATGGTGCAACCGGAATAAACCTTGCCTGAGTCAATGTACCAAATATGCTCAGGAAATGTGCTAAGGTCTCCTGAATTCCGGGGTTACAACAAGCGCCTCGGGTACCTGTCCCCCAACTGTAGCTACTGGCGGCTCCTCAACTGGTGCTCTAGTAGATGCTCTAGCTATGGCACGTGCTCCTTTTTGGCCTCGGCCTCTGCCCCTAGCGACACCTGCTCCGCGGTCAGCATCCTCAGTAACCACAACTTTTCTCCTCAACATCTGTCAGAGAATGAAATGATAAAAGCTCAAACTTCGAGGATCAATAAACGCACACGATAGAAATGAAGGAAGTGAAACTGTCCTAAAAGTTCTGTAGCCTCTCGAAGATAAGTACAGCCATTTCCATACCGATCCGCAAGACTCTAATAAACTCGCTTATGACTCGTAAAACCTATGAACTTACTGCTCTGATACCAACTTCTCACTATTCAAATTCCCCTTCGGCACCTAGTCTTAGGGACTATGTTAGCCTAACATTAAATGAAATAAACAACAATATTTGAAACTAACATCTAACAATTTTGAAATAGGAATCTTTATAAAATTTACAATCCCAAAACATGTAATACAAGTCATAAGCTCTACAGAGTTTACTGGAAAACATCTAAATAGAACTGTTTCAAAATAAGAATAAACAGTATAAATACAAAATCAGAAGGTGACTCTGAAGCCTGCGAACGTAGTAGCAGCTTTACCTTGAGTCTCCGCCGCAAGATCTCAACAGCTAGCTAATGATCAACTGACTTCGGAATACCTGGATCTGCACAAAATTGTGCAGAAGTGTAGTATGAGTACACCACAGCGGTAGCCATCAAGTATCAAGACTAACCTCAGTGGATTAGTGAAGAGGAACAGTCAAGACACCTACTGGACCAAATAACCTGAAAAAGTATAAGTGTAGAAACAACAGAGTACGATATCTATATAAATACTACGCATAATGACAAAAAATACAAAAAATACTGTAAGAGAGGAAAACAACAACTAAGAGCGAAACATCATAATAATGACATAATAAAATGAACGGAAACACAGTCTAAATCTAGTAATCACAGAAAAAGAGAAGACAAGTAACAACTCAACAAAAACAACCCCTTTCACACCAGGTTTTAGCCAATAACCTCTATGAGGTACTGAACCTCAGAATATTCACAACTCACGGGTCCCAATTCCTGAACCCTAACACTTGGCATCCTGTGCTCTCATTATAATTTATAACCGCACTAACGACTCACGTGCCAATAGAGCCATTCTCACATAGAAGGCAAGTAAACAGGGGCGTGCATCTATACTCAACAATGTCAAGATCAATCCTCTTAACTGATAGGTGTGATTTCTGCATGTATGCTTGTGCAAGTGTTCTAACATAGTTCATGCCAGCTAGTAAATATAGAGAAAATGGACAACACGTAAATTTTTTTCCGTAACTTTTTAACAAATTAGAACTCACACAGGTAAGTGCACCACTTTATAAATATCAATAACAAGAATTCCCCCAGGACATCACAAGTCATCACAAATCAATCCCTGACATAGCGCACCTTGTCTCGCTGCGTGTACAATAACAAAGTTAATGCTTGCCTTGTCTCGCCACACGTGCATAATAATGTTCGCACCTTGTATCGCTACATGCGCAACCCATATATATATATAGCCCACCTTGTCACTCCGCATGTGCAAATATCAATAATAACAATAACAAACGCACGGACAACTCACGTGCCAATATCTCAATCTGCCCGACATGATCACAGGCTCACATTCACAATTCACCCGGCATGGTCACAGGCTCACATTCACAATCCGCCCGGTATGGTCACAGGATCACAATCACAATCTGCCTGGCATGGTCACATACCCATAGTCACAATCCGCCCGGTATGGTCATAGGCTCAATAGCAACATAAAGACGGATAGTACAAGAACGCATGGGCATGATCAATAAATGTCAAGTTTCATACTCCTGAGCTAGTATAAGTGGCATGCTACGGTGTATGCTCGTGCGAGTGTACTACTATCGCTCTAGTCAATAAGTAATATCAAGGACATCGAGTATCTCATCAAAGCAACAAAACAAGCCACGTAAGGTGTATGACAGACACAAGGAAAATCACACCATCATACGAAAATCACCAACAAAATGTCCCCAAGCCATCACACGTCATCCCTGACATTGCCACCCTTATCTTTTTAATAGCCACACGTATCACTCTGCCTGACAATATTGTTCTTATCTCTCCGGTAGCCACCTATAGCACTTCTAAAATAGCCACTTGTATCACTCCGAATAATAGCCACTCGCATCACTCTGCAGTGACAATAACACATAGCTACCCTTATCACTCTGTATATTCAAAATCATTGAGATGACACCCTTATGCCCCGCATAACAACAATGGCGAAATGCCACCCTTATACTCCGCATAACAAAAACCAATCCACACAATAATTCACAAATTCTAACATCACAACAACACGACGTATAAACTCAAAACACAAATGCAATAGGCCAGAACCTTTCCAATGATCCAACAATATCAATATTTTCACAAAAAATCACCCACAGCTCAAACACAATGTGCATAAAATCTCAATAACAACAAAACGAGTGGGAAAGTAACTCACAATGAACAACACCCCCTTTAAATACAACTTCAATTTAAAATAGATTAATGACTTTCGATAACCTCAATTCCATTTAGTTGTTTAAGGATAAATTCAATAGTGAAAGTATCTCCATGAAATGGCAAACTCTGGGTGCTAGTGTATGAATTAGGCTAACAATGAAAGAGAGATAGCACGAACTAGTGCTATGTATAAGTGCATGAGAATAACCCATCAACAAAAGGATATCATGTAAAACAATTTCAACTAAGATTAACTCAACAATAAAAGAGATCCCATAATGATAAAAGTGGTAACATCTTCTAATAAAGCATATAAGAGCTAACTCAACAAGTAAAGGATGTGACATGTAGCGACAACTTGAAATAACGCATGTGATAGTAAACATGGGCGAATAAAAGATATAACATGTGCTAACAATTCTAAATAAATATATAAAAGAAGCCTAAGAGTCTAAACCGGTCAAATTTTCACAAATAAGCCCGAGTATGTACTCGTCACCTTGTGTACATGTCTTTCACATCACACAATTAGCACAAACGACTAAAATCTTAAGAGGTAGTTCCCCATTACAACATTAGGAAAGATACTTACCTCAAAGAAGCTAAATTAATACTCTACAATGATCTTCTCATGTGAAACAAGCACCGGACATCTCAAATCCCCATGAAAAGACAAGAAAAACGCCATGAAAATCACCTCAGTAGGAGCTCTAGAACTCAAGATATGCTCAAAATACCTAAAGAACGCGTCTGATTTTTTATACACGGGGATTTTCACTTTTGTGACAAAAAATCCGCACCTATGTATTTCCAACTGTCATTTCTGCTTTTGCGAACCATTTATCGTGCATGCGGGCAGAGATGCGGACCCAACTTCGCATCTGTGATGCACCAGCACCATCTCTTCTCTCCGACACTATAATCAGCATAACTCCCTAATACGATGTCCAAATTCGACGATTATTTTTGCTATGGATCCATAATTACGATACAGATCAAATGCTTTAATCAAAATAGATATTGGAGATCATTTTGATTTGTTGAAATGCAGAGCTCCTGATGTATTATTCTCATCAATTTTGTATTGGAACTTCCTATGTTGTTATTGATTTGCTGCTACATGATGGTAGGTTATAATCTCGTATTTTTTTATTGCACTCTAATTTACTACACTTCAGTAGAGTTGAGCTTTAATCGCTAGTGATTTGCACTAATTGTGTGTTTATGCCTTTTAGGAGTGATTCTGAGCTATGTAGATATTATATAATGAATTCAAGTGATTTGGAGCTTTGAAATATGAGTAAAAGCCCAATGGATTAAGCCAGGATCAAATTCAAGGGTCGAAAACCACGTCTGGATATCAAAACGCAAGGAAAATTCAGTACTCTAAGAAACCTCCACAGCCGCGGTGCCCCCCACGAACAAATTCATGTTGCCTACAGATTAAAACTATCTGGATTTCCCCACTGACGCGCTGCATGGTGCGTCTCCCTATGCGGTGTGCCTGTAGAAATTTTATAGAGTAATTGTCCTATTTCTCACAGGAAAAGATGTTCTCGTCTGGGCCCGACCCTACTTGGTATATATACATGGAAAAATGTTATTCCCTGAACTTTTGACACATCTAAGACCTAAGGAGGCTAAGGAGTAGTTGGAGAAGCAAAAGCACAAGGAATTCATCATTCAATCCTCACTCAAGACATGAGTTTCGATCGTTTTATGTTTTCCATTACTTTAACTATATTTGTGATGAATTACTCCATATCTATGGAGTAGTTCTCTTTAGGGTTTGATGGATTTGGTGTATTGATATTTTTTGTGGATTATAACTCTAGTTTTATATATTATATCATTTTTGATGATTTAATTGTTGCATCAATATTCTTATGTTCATGTAATCGAGAGTGGCATAAATTGTGATATCTTTGCATTATCTTGTTGGTTGAGTTCATTAATTCTTCTTGGTAATCGAAAGAGGCTAGTTGAATCAGTGATTAATCCCAGTTAGGAGGATAATCGAAAGAGGTTCTCCTAACGACAAATCCACTATGAATTCGTGCATATCTTCGCCGAGCTTAATTTAGTTCATCTTGTGAGGTTAAGACTTAATCGAGAGAGGAGTTTTTACAAAACATTTGAACTAATAATTGAGTGAATTCGAGAGACTCACTTGAACATTAGAAGTGATTAACTAGAGTTAAATCCCATACAATTATCTTACACATATCCTATCAAAACCCTATCTTCTCCCACTGATAACCTTCTTTGTTTGCTTCCTGTTTGATTGTCATAATCAATTAGCTCTAGATTCTTAGTTAATTTTAGTTTTTAATCACATAAATCTCAATTGTCGATTATCTTGGATAGAAATCTTTCTATAAACTACAAAAATACCATTTAAATCCGATCCATGTGGATACAATATTATATTATACTACATTCGACGAGCTAGCACATTTAAGTGTGTGTTTTGCGTTCGTCAAATTTTGGCGTCGTTGTCAGGATTGGCAATCAATAGTATTTGAAATAGTTTGTAGTGCTAATTCAGGAATTTTTTATTTTATTTTATTGTATTTTTTTTCCTTTTTACGGTTGGTGTTCTTTGACTCTGGGAAGGTGGCAGGTAAGAGTGGAGCATGACTCGATCTTCTGGGAAAGAATTGCTACCATATGAACCAAAAATAGAAAAACAACTGCGACAGCATAGGAAGGAAAGAAATCTCCCTGAGAATATAGAGAAGGTTGGGAAATCCTCAACAAAAGAAAATATGGCTGGAGATGATGATAATGTGGATTTGGGTGCAAGAGAGGCAACCCAACAACGAGAAAAAAGTGCACGGGATGCGGAAGAAGTGTCTATTACAGATGCACAACAAATATATGAAGAAGAGAGGGGTCATAGGCTAAATCGAAGTCAGCCCTTAGCTCCCGGTAATGGGAGACCACATGGTGATTAAGCTAGACCGGTCTACAACCAAGGATTTTCAAGTATTAGACCACCTCCAGTTGCAGCGAACAATTTTGGATTGAAGCATGGGTTGCTCCTAGCTCTTCAAAACTGTTGTGTCTTCAGAGGAAAGATTAACGAAGATCCAAATAACAATCTAATGGACTTCGAGGAGATTATCAACACCTTTCAATACAATGGTGTTTCACAAAATGCAGTTTACCTAAGGGAATTCCCCTTCACACTCAAAGATGATGCAAACCAGTGGCTTCGAAGTTTCCCCCGGGGAACAATTAGGACATGAGAGGAGATGACCAAAATATTTCTACTCAGCTAAAACGGGCAAGTTTAGAAGGGAGATCCATAACTTCTGCCAAAAAGATACTAAAACTGTTTTTGAAGCTTGGGAGAGGTTTAAAGAGGTAGTCACAAAGTGTCAACATAGCGGAATTGAACTTTGGATGCCACTCCAGGATTTTTGGGATGGATTGACACCGGCCTCACATAGAACATTGAGCAATACAGCTGGAGGCCGGTTGATGACAACGACACCAGAGGAGATAGTCAAAATCCTTGATGGTTATCAGAAGATGCAAATAACTGGCCCTTTAATAGTGTTGAAAGAAGAAGAGCTACTAGTGTTCAACAAGTTGATGCTAACACATCTGTGCACGTACAGCTTGATGCTCTGGCCAAAGAGATAAGATAGCTGACTTTAGCCTCGATTAAAAGTGAGACTCATGCAGCTTGTGATGTATGTGGAAAAGGACACCCTACTCATGAGTGTCAGGCCTAAAATGAGGAAGTAAATGCTTTGGGGAATTACAACTTTAATGAAAAGGGTCAGAGACACCCCAATTTTACATGGAGTTCACCTGGAGGTACAGCGAATGTATGGAAACAAAATAACTCTAGACCCCATGGACAAGGAGCTCCCATATACCAAAATCAACAGAGGCAGAAATTTCAACCTTAATAGCCCATTCATTCTAGTATAGAAGATCTCATGAAGGCCTTCGTTCAGAAAATTGATGAGAAGCTTGAAACTCATAGAGCAGCTATCAAAGAATTTGGTACTGGTTTTCGAAACTTGGAAAGACAGGTTGGGCAGCTAGCCACTCTTTTGTCTGAAAGGATCCCAGGTACTACACCATCTAATACTGAAAGAAATCCCAATGAATAGTAAATGTTGTAACTCTAGGAAGTGGACAAGTATTGGAAGATCCCACTCCGACCCAAAAGATGTGATACCTGAAAAAGAAAGTAGGAGTAGTGTTGATCCCATACGCACGCGCAAGAATACGTGGTCGACAAGTAATATAGGATTGTAAGTCCTTTTTAGGAATTATACCAACCCATAACCCATTCTTTTCTATCTTTGATTTACAATTCCCTATCATTGATTTACAATTCCCCCACATACTTTAGGAACACATGCATGCAAGGTAATGCACCATTATAGCTATACTTTGGAATTAAGAGCTGGGGTGATGAAATATTACCTTTTAGGAAAAACGACTTAGGTGCCTCCCTTGAATATCTTCAACGTTTTAAGTGATAATTGAAGCACAATTTGGTGAAGATTAGTTCCCCCTCTAGGACTCTCTCTCTCTCTCACTCTAGAACTATCTGAAAATAGGTTCAAAATGGTCTAAAATAGGTGTTTTAACGATATGGGGTCGGGTTTAATAATAAGAAAATAGGAGCCCCGATATTGATCTTCGGTATGCGACCACGTAATGATTATGTGGTCTGCAAATGGGCCGCATAATTTCCCTTGACCCCGGCAATTTTTTTGCCTTGGTCTGCGACCAGTCTGCGGTGTGTATACATGTTCTGCGGTAGCATAATGCACCACATAACTCCCACATGACAAATCTCAAGATTGGATATGCGATCAATGTGCGGCCCGCATAATAGATCTGTGATCGCATAATTGGCCGCAAAAATGACATCAAAATTGGCCAAAAAGATTGCCTCACTCGGCGGCCATTATGCGGTCCTCAAAGTGATTTTGTGACCGCATAGTGGGCTGCGGAAATGCCTTTTCTGCAAAATATTTTCCTTTATCTAATTAATGTATTGTTCATCCCAAAAAGCTCACCGCGAAGAATTTCTACTATTGTTTACCTCTACACCTAGCTCGGCATCACAGAATCCCGATTTTCAGGAAAACATTTACGGGGCCTTACAATAATAACATTCCTGATCAGAGTAGTTGCCCGTAATCAAATCTAGCACTGACAATTAGCCTCATATCCGTTAGAACCCTATTTCAAACCTACACAACACTGACAATGATGCAAGGAACACGAAGACCTCATAACTATACACCCAGGTCAACAAGTCACAACTAACGCCACCGGGCACACACCCCGCGAGCTAAACCTCAGGAAGCACAGAAAAAAAATGACTGAATATGTAAGGAGAAACACATAAGAGAAATATCAAACAAGCCCGACATGCACAACTCTCTATCAGTACCATGCTACGATAAAATTTACAAGGAAAAATCAAAATACATGAACAAATCACAAGGATCTCATCCGAATATAACTTGGCACACAGCCCGGCTCAAACATATCAAATCACATGAAATGGAGAAGGTCTCACCCCAACTTTGAATCAAAAGTCGAATACACATCATACCAATTGAACCTTTCACTAACTCAATTCTGCCAATAAAATCACAACACTTACTAATCTCTCACCCCGGTAGAGCATCAAAACCACAACTCCTAACCAAATTACTCAGGAATCACATCAAAACCTACCATAATGGACAACAGGAATTCACTTATAGCCTCGTAACTCTCAATAATGAATAAAAACAAACCATTGACATGGACTACCACTCATAGAATCTCCCAATATGGGCAAACACATACACAAAATACTAAGTCATGAACTCACCTATAAGTGAAGCAACAAATAAGGGAACTCAACCTGATAAGCATAACCAAAAAATATATGAATGGTGCCTCTCTGTAACAAATCTAAAGCATACTTGTATGACATCATCTGGCGCAACAGCCTCCAGACTACTATATGAAAAACATCTACTGGTCGGGACCCCCCCCCCTTCTTGGGTGCCCTTTACTTGCTTGAATTCTGTTGTGACACATTTGTCCGGAGTATGGAACAATCTCTCACCATGTGAATGGTATCTTAACACTCAAAGCAACCTCTCTACTGACGTGGTTGTGGAAACTGTGTGGTACGGGTACCTTGAGGCCCATGAGTACCTGATACACCATGCGAAGCCTGAAGTGCAAACTGAACTAGCTGACCCAAAAAACCTCTATCATGTCGTACCCTACCTTCAAAATAAGGACCGGTTGATCTCTCCAGTCTACACGGCCTCCTCACCTTCCTTTCCTCTCTCTCCTGACCTCACATGTCTTCTCTCTCCTGGCCCCGCATGTCCTCTCTCTCCTGGTCCCACATGCCCTCCACTCAGCAAGCGATCCCTACCACCTGCTAAAATGAAACATCTAACTCCAACTCCCGAGCTATGCTGAACTGAATATCATGCATGATCCCCTCAATGAATCTACGGACACGCTCTCTAACTTTAGCGGCCAAAGCAAGTGCATGTCTGGCCAAAGCACTGAATCTAATGGCAACTCTAATACTAACATAATGCCCTAGAAGCCTCCTTCAAGCGTGGTGTGTGTTCCTCCATGTGAATTCCGTTTCAAAGTATGTTCGATACTCTCAAAAATAAGCTTAGACTTGCTTTTATACGTGTTGGGTAGGTTTAGGGCCGAAATAACCGTGTCCCGAGCAAAATAGGTCAAATAACTCATCACCAGCGCCCTGGCTAGCGCCGAGCGCCCACCAGGGTGCAGCCCCATTTTTGTGTACTGCCTCCAGCGCCACAGGTAGGGCTGGGCGCTGCCTGTGGCGCCCAAAATCGCCAAATTGCCCGATTTTTGCGTTTTCGTCTGTTTTGGCTCAAATTTTGCGTGTTTCGCCCCCAGTTGATCCCGAATCATTCCTAAACATAAAAATCACTTCAAATTAATATAAATAATCATATTTAACATCTAAAACTCATGAAACAAAAGTAAAATATGAGGCGATATACATAGAAATATAGACACTTTAAGCTAAACATCAAATAGTTGATAAATGAAGTTGATAAGAAGAAGAAAGGAAAGAAGGGAGCTGATAAAAAGAAGAAGGAAGAGAATTAGAGAATAGAGGAATATGAAGAGATCAATCATATGCCTGCTTTACCTTTCCCTCAAAAGCTATATAGAGAAAAGCTGGACAAACAATTTGAGAGATTTCTGGATATGCTGAAACAGGATAATGTACATTTGCCATTCAGAGAAGTGCACTCCCAAATGTCATCTTATGCCAAATTCTTGAAGGAGATCCTTACAAAGAAGAGGAAGATAGAGGAGACCTTAGTAGTCAAGCTCACAGAGCATTGCAGTGCAATCTTGCAAAACAAACTCTCATAAAAGTGTGGAGATCCAGTGAGTTTTACTATACCTTGCTCTTTAGACACTATTAATTTTGATAAATCTCTATGTGATTCTGGTGCCTAAATTAATCTAATGATTTTGTCTATATACAGGAAGCTAGAGAAGGAGATTGGAGAGACAAGGTCTGTGCCAATATCTTTGTAGCTGGCAGACCTAATGACTTTGATACCCGAAGGATAGTGAAAGATGTGTTAGTTCGGGTAGATAAGTTCGTATTTCCTGTAGATTTTATAGTGGTGAATACGGAGGAGAACAAGGAGGTCCCCCTTTATCCTAGGAAGACCATTCTTAGCAACGGGTAGAGAAATCTTAGATATACACGAGAGAAGATGCATGCTTAGAGTGGGTGAGAAGACTCTGATTTTTAGATGAGTGAAGAAACGGGGGATATAAAGGAGAAGTCAGCTGCAAGTGTTGAGTGGAACGTGAAGAGTTCAACAGAGAAGGATGCACTGAGCGAGAAAAATAAGTGTGGAGTGTACTCCAATAAAGCTGAGAAGAAGTTGTCTGCATGGATGTGTGCAGATTGGTTCGGGCGCGTGGAATGGAACTTGACTTCGACTCAGACCCCGACTAGATGTTCAGGAAAGTTCCCTATACATTCTTCTTTTTAATTGTGTGTCATTGGGACATGCCACAACTTAAAGTGTAGGGTGGGGGATAATTGTATGTTGTATGTATATGTGTGAGTTTTTGTTGTTTTAGTAGTAGAGATAGAAAAAAATTGAAAGAACCATAAAAATTGAAAAAAAAAAATTCCCGACGATGGATATCATTCGACTGGTTTCTTGAGGGATTAAAGTCGAAAGAGAAAAGACAAAAAGGTTTATTTTGTTAGGTAGTGTATTAATTCCCCCTTGGTTTTTCTTCGTGTCACGGTTCTTTTCCAAGAGTTTTATTTGAACCGGGTTTTATTTTTTTAGGAGTAGGAAACCTTGTGCTATGATTTGAATTGAAGACAATTCCTCTTAACTTTATTACACCTTGAGAGTAGTGAGTGCTTTAATTGTGACGCTTATGCTCAGTTTTGGACTCTTGTATAGGTACCTTAAAGTGTATGACCTTAACTTTCCTTAACTGCTTTGACTAGAGTGTCTTGATAGTCCAATATTGAGTGAGTTATGTGTCAAGTGTGTGTGAGGTTTTGTGTATTCTGTGTATTGCATTTGATTTCTAGAACTTACCCCGTGTGTGTGCAAGGTGAAATAGTAGTTTTATTCAAACTTGGAAGTGATATAGGCTTTTTTTTAGCCAGTTATAAGCTTTTACCCACCTAATTGTTATGTATCGTAGTTAACCCTTTTAAGCATGTAATCATGTTTCTTTGGAAACCACATTATAAGCCTTGCCCATTTGTTTGAATCACCATCTATTTGAACTATTTACCTCTCATGAGCACGTGAATTTGTTATGAACTTTGTAAAAGTTGAAGTGTGGGGTGGTTGGTTTGACTTTTGAGTGGAACTAATGAAATAAGGAGAAAGGTGCACTATTTTAAAAAAGTAAGATCCACTTAAATTAAGAAAGAAAAAAATATAGTATGATTGTGCAAAATATTCCTTGATAGTGGTAACTCTTGATGTAATTGTGCTTAAAGAAGTTGGCAGTTAATGTATATTGATATGAAGGTGGAGTTATGGATTGACATAAGTGGAGGGGTTTTGAACAATGAAATGTATGTATTAAAGTGCTTAGGGAGGTGTAGTGACTCTTATATATAAATATATCCTACGCGTCCCCCAGCCAACATTGCAACCAATTAAAGTCCTACTTGATCCTTGACTGAATGAAATTGATTAGTTGAGTAGTACACTACGGGAAAGATTATGGTACATCTTTTGTGGCATATGAATGTTGTTTCTAAGAGTGAGTGAATTCTTTCTATCTTAAGTTCCTAATTGTTCTTAATTTATTGTGTGTGGAACTACTCTCTATTGTTGTGTGAGAGCACTAGGTTCATGAAGGAAAGGTAATGTCATTGACTTCTGTGTTAGAGTAAGTGAGCGGGTTATAAATAATGTGTGGTTCTTTTGAATCAAATCTTGAGACTATGATGTTACGTTATTGTGCTTAATCTGTTTTAAATATTCTTGGTATGATGAGTTAGAAGAGTTGTTTAAAAAGGTCGTGTGTATATAAAGTGTAGTTTGATTGCTCGAGGACGAGAAATGGTTTAGGTGTGGGGTGTTGATGGTAGGCTATAATCTTGTATTTTAGTCGCTTATTGCACACTAACTTACTGCAATTTAATTGAGTTTGAGTTTTAATCGCTAGTGTTATGCACTAATTGTGTGTTTTATGCCTTGCGGGAGTGATTCTGAACTATGTAGATATTAACGAATGAATTCGAGTGATTTGGACTTTTGAAGTTTGAGTAAAATCCCAAGGTATTAAGCCGAGCTCACGTTCGGGGGTCAAATATTACGTCTAGATATCAAAAAGCAATGAAAATTCCGTACTTTGAGAAACCTCCACAGCCGTGGCTCGTGGGGCGATGCGTGGGGCATCGTGCATTACAAATTCAAGCTCCCTAAAAGATTTCAACTCTCTGGATTTTCCCGCTAACGCCCCGCATGGCGCGTCACCCCATGCTACGCGCCTGTACAAATTTTACAGAGTAATTGTCCTATTTCGTGCAGGAAAAGATGTTCTCGTCTGGGCTCGACCCTACTTGGTATATATACATGGAAAACATTATTTTCTGGACATTTGACACATCTAAGACCTAAGGAGGCTAAGGAAAAGTTGGAGAATCAATATCACAAGGAATTCATTATTCAATCCTCACTCAAGACACTAGTTTTGATCGGTTTATGTTTTCCATTACTTTAACAATATTTGTGATGAATTACGCCATATATATGGAGTAGTTCTCTTTAGGGTTTGATGGATTTGGTGTATTGATATTTTTTTTGTGGATTATAACTCTAGTTTTATATATTGAATCATTTTGGATGATTTAATTGTTGCATCTGTATTCACATGTTCATGAAATCGTGAGAGGCATAACTTGTGATATCTTTGCATTATCTTGTTAGTTGAGTTCATTAATTCTTCTTATTAATTGCAAGAGGCTAGTTGAATCGGTGATTAAACCTAGTTAGGAGGATAATTGAAAAAGGTTCTCCTAAAGACCAATTCACTAAGAATTCGTGCATATCTTCATTGTGTTTAATTTAGTTCATCTTGTGAGGTTGAGACATAATCGAGAGAAAATGTTTGAACTAATAATTGATTAAATTCGAGAGACTCACTTGAACATTAGAAATGAATTAACTAGAGTTAAATTCCAGACAATTATGTTGCACTTATCCTATCAAACCCCTATTTTCTCCCACTTATAACCTTCTTCTTTCTCGATTCTTGTTTGGTTGTCATAGTCAGTTAACTCTAGATTCTTAGTTAATTTTAGTTTTTAATCACATAAATCTCAACTCTTGATCATCTTGGAGAGCAATCTAGCTATAAACTGTAAAAATACTATTTAACTCCACTCCTTGTGGATATGATATTATATTATACTATATTTAACTAGCGAGCATATTTAAGTGTGTGTTTTGCGCTCGTCACTACATGAGCTTAATAATCGTTTCAACGTTGTGAGTAATAATTTACTTCTTGGTATGGTCTGTTTACATCCAACTAGGTCATTTGGTAATGTTGGTATGAAAAAAGTAATGAGGTTGGCTGAATATTATCCAAACGAATTTGATAGCAGCAAACTTCGAGATCGCAATTGCCATTTTCATAAGTTCATAGTGTATGTTCGAGGTTCTGATAATAGATTTTTTTAATATGAAGGGAATCACTAAGCTTGCTAAAGTATTGTTCCAATTAGAATTTCACCAGACCTGGACACTTGTCTAATGACCTGACCGGTGGTTTTGCTTTTTAGGTCCCCGTTCCCCTAATTAAGACGGGTATGTTATCTTACTATTTTATGACTTGCAGGGATGGTTAGTTCGGGTTTGGAAGGGTTCGGGTTGAAATCGGAACACTTAGTTCCTTAATAGTAGCCTATAATGGTTAAGTTTGACTTGAGTTAATATTTTCAGTAAATGACCTCGGAACCAGGATTTGACGGTCTCAATAGGTCGGTATGATGATTTTGGACTTGGGAATGTGTTCGGATCGGGTTTCAGATGACCTAGGAGAGTTTCGGCGCTTAATATTGAAAGTTGGCACATTGAAGGTTTTCCAAGATCTTTAAGTTTGATTTGGAGTAGGCTTTGATGTTATCGAGGTCTATTTTGGATTCCAATCCTAAAAATAGTTTTGCATGGCGATTTATGACTTGCACGCAAAATTTGGCATCATTTTGAGTTGATTTGATAGGACTCGCGCGGAAGTGTTTTTAGAAGTTTTTGAGTTTCATGATTTAATTCATGCGTTTTGGCATCCGATTCGTTATTTTAGATGTTATTTTGGTATTTGGATCACGCGAGCGAATTCGTATAATGTTTTTGACTTGTCTGTATGTTTGGTGTGGAGCCCCGAGGGCTTGAGTGAGTTTCGGACGCGTTCGAAGGGGTGGAAGGACTTCAGTTTTTCTGGTTTTTTGGGCTAGTGTTGCAGGTCTCAAAAATGTGAATTTTGGGCCGCATTTGCGAGCTCATATTTGCGAGGAACCATTTGCATTTGCGATGTTGGGAAGGAACTGAGGATTTCGCATTTGCGAAGATCCTACTGCTTTTGCGAAATACCCCTCTTCGCATTTGCGAAATTTTTTGTTGAATTTGTGACCATGGAAGATATGGCCAGCCTTCGTATTTGTGATGTTTTTGTCGCATTTGCGAACAATATGTCGCAAATGCGACATCTGCGACTGGTGCAGCAGCTTTTTATTACGGGACTTAACTTTATTTCCCTCATTTCCGACTTGGTAGGGATTTCATCAAAATCAAGTGGTAAGTGATCCCTATCAAATCTTTAGCTAAATATGCCAATCATAGGTAGATTTAACATGGAAAACCGGTGAAATTAATGGTATTCTGAGAAGAACCTAGGGTTTTGGTAAAAATGGAATTTGACCACGAAATTGGTTATGGAATTAAGTAAAAATTATATATTTGAGTTCGTGAGTCTATGGGTAATATTTATCTTCAAAAATTTCTAGCATCCGGGCACGTGGGTTTGGGGGCAAATTTTAAGAATCTTCCAATTTGGGTTGGGTAATTACTCTAATAGCTAAATTATGAACTTTTGAGTATATATTGATTAAATTACATAATGTTTGACTAGTTTCGGGTTGTTTGACATCGACTTGGGGATTTTAGAGTGGATTAGTAGACTGGAAGTGAGCTTGGAAATAAGGTAAGTCTCTAGGCTAACCTTGTAAGAGAGAACTCATCCCCTTAGGTGTATTTTGTTGTGTATTACTTGTGTGGGGAGCTACATACGCACGAGATGACGAGAGCTCGTGCGCATCTATATTCCATGATATGCCCGGGTAGATTTAGATCCACAAAATGTGTTTAATTGTAATGTTGTATTTATCATGCGTACTAACTGTATTAAAGAGGTGAGACTAGGGATTTTAAAGATACAGTAATCGACTTCGCATTCTTATTTTGGAAAATTGAGGACTACTTAATAACTATGAAAAATTCATGTCCTCTCGCGTCGCAAGTACTTCCGCGAGCGAGGTAAACTTCTCTGCTCCTATGGATCGGGTCGCGCCTCGTTAGTATAGTAACACCACTCTTATGGGATTGAGTCGTTCGTCTCGGCAGTATAGTAATATCACTCTTATCGGATCAGGTCGTTCGCCTCAGTAGTACGGTAACACCACTTGTATGGGATCGGTCCGTTTGCCTCGGCAGTATGATGGTAACACTATTCTTGGGATCGGGTTGTTCGCCTCGACAGTACTAATTACCACTATTTTTATGGGATCAGGTCGTTCGCCTCGAAAACTTTGTGCTTAATAATTGAAACGGGTTCCAATTTGGATATAATTGAGTTAGGGTCTTCACGGCCAGTTATGAGATGTTGGTGATGTGTTACGGACTCCTATTGTATTTATTGTAGTTGCTTTTATTCGCCTCATTGATACATGTTGTATGTTCACCATGTCTACTTTATGCACTTTCATTATTATTATGGACCTCTAGTAAGTGTCAAGTCAACCCCTTATCACTACTTCTTCGAGGTTAGACTAGATACTTATTGGGTATGCATTGTTCTTCGTACTCATGCTACACTTTTGCACTGATGTGCAGGTACTGAGACAGGTTCCATCACTAGTCATGCGGGCGCATAGCTGATCATCTACGGACATTTAGGGGTGAGCTTCTTGCATTTCTACAATCCACAGCACCGGAGTCTCCTTCCCTCTTATTTACTATTCCTATCTATTACTTTCAGATAGTAGTTTTAGTAGTTTTGCATATTCTCTAAATTGCTCATGTACTTGTGACGCCGAATTTTGGGGATTTGTAGCACTTATGTACTACTGTACTTATCATTTCTATCACCTCATAGTATGTAGTTATGATGTTGATATTTTTGCTTAAAAAGACTTATCACAATTGCATGGAATTTAGTGTAATAATAAGTATATTGAAAAGGGATAAATAAATAGTAGTTTCGCTTATGGGCTTGCCTAACGTTGACGTTAGGTGCAGTCTCGACCTAGTACGGAATTGGGTCGTGAGAACTTATCTATTTATTTATCGAGTTGACTCTCATTCTTCCCATTAATATTGCTTATGTTGAACGAGCTTTCTTGTCACGACCAAAATCCGTCTACAGAGGTCGTGATTCCACCTGGTTTCTAAAACTAGGTAAACTAACCACTTAACAGTATTTAAATAATAAAAGCATGATAAACCGAAATAAAGTTTAACATAAATGAGAAAATATAAGTAATACAAGCCAAAGCGGCAATACTCAACATAACTCCCCAAAACTAAGTAATACAGAGTCACGAGCTCTAGCTAGATATATAGGAATATCTCAAACACAATACTATTCGGATAATAAAATAACAGTATAAATAAAAAGAAAAGACTTAAAAGAACTACGACGGTCAATATAGCTACCTCGAAACTCTCGATCTGTGAAGCTCTCACTGCCTAGACTCGCTACCTCAACACCTGGATCTACATAAAAATATGCAGACGTGTAGTATGAGTACACTACGATCGGTGCCCCTTAAGTATCTAGACTAACCTTGGTGAACTAGTGACGAGGTTCAAGTCATGTGATACTCACTAGGAAAAAATAACTTGTGTGATTAAAAGGGCTGGCAAAAGAAAGGATAACAGAAATAACAGCAGTAATATCATAAAAACAAAGAAAACAACGCAACTTCAACAACAAGTCATAAAATAGAAATCCACACTAATGTTACCTCACACCCACATTGTCAGCCTCACTCGCACGGCAAAGACCTCATCCCATAGTACCAATCAAACTCGCACGGGAAAGACCTCGTGCCAACATTACTCACACTCGCACGGCAATGATCTCGTGCCAATATCAAACACTCTCACACGGAAGAAACCTCGTGCCCACACGGCAAAGACCACATGCCCCCACGGTAAAGACCTTGTGCCACAATGCCAATCACAATCGCACGGAAGAAACTTCCTGCTCGCATGACAAAAACCTCATGACAATACCCAAACAATCTGCTCAACATGTCCATATGTGCCACGAGATCACAAACAATAACGCCAAAGTTATAATCACGGATATGAGTTCATAATTTATCAACAAGTGAACAAGGACAATTAAAAATAGTAAAGTGTGGATGGTTATTTTTAACAAATAAAGTATTTCTACAGCTAAAAACAAGTATAGTGATCATGTTCACATAGCCATAAGCATAGTTCATATACAATAAATCCTCAAATCAAGTCATATTAATAACCTAAGGTCCATTTTGGTCACAAACCACACTAAGCATCCATGTACATGTTCATCACCTTGTATACACTCTCTTTTTCACATAACACAAATAAGCAATTACGGCCAAATCCAAAGGAGTATTCCCCCACACAAGGTTAGACAGATACTTACCTCAAACAAGCCAAATCAGTACCTTAAAAATCCTTTCCCTTATGAATCAACCTCCGGATCGCTCCAATCTAGCCAAAATAATTTAATAATATCAATAGAAGCAATATAAAAAAATCTCAAACAATAAAGCTTCAATCTTGAACAAAATCAAAAGTCAACCCGGGCTCGCCTCTCAAAATTTGACAAAAGTAATTCTAAAAACTCATTCCAATACGAGTCCAACCATATAAGTTTTATCCAAGTCCGACTCCAAATCGGGGTTCAAATCCCCATTTTACATTTAGAAAAGTTTTTACTAAAATTTCTAATTTCTTCACTTAGTTTCATCAAGTAATCACTAAAATCAAGGTTGGAATCATGAATAATTAACAAATCCAAGTCAAATATACTTACTCCAATCCAAATTGTAAAAATCATCTCTAAAATCGCTCAAATTTAAGCTTCTAATCTCAAAACCTGATAAAATAACCAAACTCTCGAATTGACTCATTAAAGTTTGTCCAGTCATACACATTTCTCGATCGTGAAGACCAAACTCAGCCCAGATGTTGCCTCTTCTCCGTGAACACGCCTGTCAAGTCATGAACGCAATGCGTGATTCAACTGAGACTATGCGAACGCGCCCCTCCACCCGCGAATGTGACGCCCAGGCCACGAACTCGAAGGTCATTGCCTACCATTCTCCGCGGACGTGATTGTTCAATCGCGATCGCGAAAAGAAAAATACTAGCCATCCAAAAACACACTCCACAATCGCAATTGACACCACATCAGAAATTTTGCAACTCCAAACATGAAGGAAATGGTCTAAAACTACCTTGAAACACACCTGAGGCCTCCTAGATCCCGTCCAATCACACTAACCAATCTCAAAACATAACACGGACCTACTTGAGGCCTCAAATCACGTAAAACAATATCAAAACCACGAATCGCACATCAATTTAACCCTAAAGAACTAATGAACTTTCAACTTCCAAAACTCATGCCGAACCACGTCAAAACAACTCGAATTGACCTCAAATTTTACACACAAGTCATAAATCACCATATGAACTTATTTCCAGGCTCGAAATTACAAATGGAGATCGATAACCACATAGTCAACTATGGGCCAAACCTATGAACTTCTAAACCTCAAAGCATCCAACTTTCGCCAATTAGAGCCAAATCAACCTGGGAACCTCGAAATCTAAATCTGGACATACGCCTATGTCCCAAATTACCATTCAGGCCTAATGAAATTTTCAAAACTCCGATCCAAGGTCAACTACATAAAAGTCAAACTCTGGTCAAACTTCACAACTTAAACTTCCAACTTTAGAACTAAGTGTCCAATTCAATCCAAAGTTTCCCTGAAACCAAACCAACCGCACCCCACAAGTCATATAATGATAAACATACATGTGTAAAATATCAAATAGGGTATAAAGGAATAAAATATTCAAAATGACCGATCAGTCGTTACATTTCTCATCCATGAACTACATAAAAAATAAACTCTGCAACAACATGGGTGATGAATTTTTAAATGATTATTTAGTTTACTATGTAAAACGCAAAATATTTGTAACTGCAAGTAATGATACTATTATTTACCGTTTACAAAATATGAAAAGTCGTCGAGAACCATGGTAATTTGTGATCTGTGACTAGAAGTCCTTTTTGGGAATCACGCTTGTGATTAGAAATCTTCTTTTATTTTATTTTATGGAACTTGTGACCGGAAGCCTGTTTTGTTAATGATAATGTTAGTTGTAGTTTTCTAATAGTTGTGCATTTATACTATGTTATAATCAGCAACTTATGTTATGAAAATGAGGCAAGACCCTTAAATCCTGGGCCCGCCACTATTGAAAATCCAAGCATTGCACTCAGTAAAGAATGCTTCAGCGCTTGAACGCTTAACTGAGAAATGCCCAAGCACTACAACAATGGATAATAGGATTTACTTGGGTAATAATAATAATAAAATTAATAACAACTTATTACAAATATATTTTGTCTTCTTTTATCTCATCGTTATTACATCAAATTTGCATCTATCAATTTGACTCTTAATACTATACTATAACTAATATTTCTCCATTTTATAACTTATTTCACCGCCGATGCTTTTCTTTTAGAGATAATTATGTCTCCTAAGAGTTTTGTCAACCTGAAAAATACTTTTACACATATATTGAATTTGAAAAGTAATTAAACTGATTTTTGTTAGCTAATTAGTTAACAAAGACTTAATTATCTGTTATCAACACGAAAGGAAATAGTGTATTTTTCGTTCATTCAAATTCTTCATATATTAGCTCATTCATATTTTTTAATATTTAACTTCTATATAATTTTATCCAATAAGAATTTTATTTTTAAAGAGAAAAATATTAATATAATATTTCACTTTCGGATCTTTGTATTTGTAGATTCATTAGGGTAATTGACTTTTGTCAATCACTTTTTTTTTTTTCTCTTTCCCGTTTATTTTTAAATATTTTCTTAGTAGTTTATTCTAATTATTAAGCAGTGTACCTTTTAAATATTATACAAAAATTATCTAGAAATATGTGAATTAATTAGAATTAAAATTTCAAAAGCATGTATAAAGTGTATTCTCATTTAACAATAGATGGAATTAGAAAATTCAAATTCATTTATTCTCTCATGTATATTAGTTAGCTTTGGATATGTTATTATGCTTATAGTATCCTAATAAAAGAATACAAAACATAACATAGTTTGAAAATATTAATTGTATAATTATAATTTTATTTAACACTTATTTTTCACTAATTATAATGATAATATTAATTGTTTGAGCTTCCCGTTTTTCTTACTTTTGTAGTAGTAAATATAAATAAGAGAGATTAGCTGAAATTTGAATATTTTTTCACCAAAATTAGGACATAAATGATGAATCTTTCATTAGTCAACGAAGCAGTTTGTTATCTATTTATCTTTGAATTAGAAAAGGAAATAGTTTGTTTCAATTTTTTCATACTTATAACATCCGTTTAGGACCTATTAAATAGAAGTACAAGTAAGGAATATAAGATTTTAGTTAATGTTGGAAAATAATGTCAATTTTTTGTTAATTTAGAACTCCAAAATATTAGTAAAATAACAAAATGACTATTTTGTCAAGTATATGATTTTAGTCAATAGAACACGCGTTATGTGTGTATCTTATTTATGTCACGACCCAATTTCTCCTATAGACCGTAATGGCGCCCTACGTCGCAGCTAGTCAAGCCAACGGTGAACTAGTCATGTGTTTACTCTTTTAAAAATTTCAAAGTAGTGATTTTTATTAATTAAGTAGATGAGAAATGGAAAATCATAGTAGAGTAAGGCGTAAACTATTAAAAGAGCAAATACGGTGAAACAAATACTCAAACCCATAAAATGTCTACTAGCATGTTTTCAAGATCCCGTGTTACAAGTGTATGAGAAACTAGTAGAATATACAAAACACCTATGCTACTATTTGAAATAAGACAGACAGAAAGTAAATAAAAAAGAGAGACTATTGGTGTTGCAGAACGGATTCGGAGAGCAGCTCACAACTATGCCTCAGGGTAACGGTGGTGCGTGCCTGAATGAATGCTAGATGTGCGTGCCTCAGATCCTGCACGATTTATGCAGAAGTGTAGCATGAGTACATAAACAATATGTACCCAGCATGTATCCAGCCAACCTCGAAAAAGTAGTGACGAGGGATCGACATCAACGCTTACTATGGGAGAGCAAATAAATTACAGAAATTATAAATAAGCATGAAATAGTTGAATAATAATAATAATAACACAATAGCAAGCAGTGAATAAATGATTCTTTAACTTATAGTAAATTTTAAAATCTTCGACTGACACGTACTAACTCCAACAAATTTCGGGCCAATAAATAAATTATAACCTCTCAAGTCATAAATATAATATCAAGTGTGATCAGGCTCCGGGAATTATCAAGCACGATTTATAATGAGGTCGTACGGTCCGATCCAGAATAATATGTATACTGCCAAGGGTTGAATGGCACGAACCACAGATGCATCTATTATACTGTCGAGGCAAACGGCCCGCTCCCATAAGAGTAGAGAAGTTTACCTCGCTCGCGGAAGTATTTGCGATGCGAGAGGACATGGATTTATTAGAGTTATTAAGTATTCCTCAATTCTTCCAAAAATAAGAAATCTAATTCGAAAATAGCAACTTTAAATCCCTTGCCTCATCTCTATTCAAGACAGTTAATACGCATGATAAACACAACAGTACAATAAGAAGCATGATGTGGATCTAAGGTTACCCAGACATATCATGAAATATAGCTACGCACGGACTCTCGTCACCTCGTACGTACGTAGCTCCCCACACAAGTAATACATGACAAAGGTACACCTAAGGGTATGAGTTCCCTCTTAAAAGGTTAGGCAAGAGACTTACATCTTTCTCAAGCTCACTTTCGGTCCACCAATCCGCTCTAAAGCCTCAACTTGGTGCCAAACAGTCCGAAACTAGTCAAATATTATATAAATAAATCAATATATACTCACAAGTTCATAATTTAGCTATTAGAGTGATTATCCAACCCAAATTAGAAGATTCGTAAAATTCAGCCCCGGGCCTGCGTGCCCAGATACCAGAAATTTTCAAAGATAAATGTTACTCATAACCTCACGAACTCAAATATAGGATTTCTACCAAATTCCATAAGTATTTTTGTGGTTAAATCCCATTTTTATGAAATCCTAAAATTTTCAACTAAATCCATGATTTCAAATATTTACATGTTAAAATTCTACCCAAAATTCACATATTAAACTCACATTAAGCAGGAATTACTTACCTCACGATGATAAACGAAAAACCCCTCTCCATGAGCTCCAAAGTCGACCTCTCTAAGTGAAAAAATGGAAAAAGGAACCTAAGTCCGCATTAAATGAACCTCACTGCCTCCAGGGATTCTGCACCTGCGGTAGTTTCGCCGCTTCTGCGAGGCCGCTGTTGCACGAAGTTGTCTGTTTCTTCGGAACACACGACCCAGCACTGGGCACACCTGCGGAAAAACACCACACCTGCGAGCCCACTTCTGCGACTCGCTTTGCGCACCTGCGACTTTGCCAAGCTGCCTACCTCTGCGCCTGCGATCCCCTCATCGCAGAAGCGAGTCCGCTTATATGAACACTAACCAGTCCAGTCCCAGCCACTCCTGCGCTCATTGGCTCGCACATGCAGCTAGCTCCTCGCAGGTGCGAATGCACCAGAGCTGTAGTTGCTTCATCCATGGTTCCAAGTTCAACCATGTTCTGCACATCGTCCGAATAGCACCTGAGGATCCTGGGGTCTCATCCAAACATATCAACAAGTTTGTAATCGTAAAACGGACTAGCTCAAACCTTCGGAACACATAAAACAACATCAAAACTAAGGATTACACCCAAAACCAAATCAAATCAACTTATGAACTTCAAGTTCCTCTAACTTACTCCGAACACGACGAATCATACTTAAACTACTAAGAACGACACCAAATTTTGCGTGCCAGTCACAGATCACCATACAGAAGTATTCCCAAGCTCAGAATCTGCTGAGGTCGTTCGGCCCGATCCAGAACAATGTGTACACTATCGAGGGTCGAGCGGCATGAACCATAGATGCATCTATATACCTCCGAGGCGTCCGGCCTGCTCCACAAGAAAGGAAGAAAATTTCTGAATCACAAGATACGTGTTTACAATATAGCACATGAGCACAAAGTGAATATAACCTTTTACAGTTTCTCAATTTCTTTGCCAATAACTCAAGTGATAGGGTTGGGCCTAAGATATATTAAATTTCTAAATCAAGTTAAATTATATTTTCAATTGATTATGTCAACAAAATAAGTTCACTTAATTCAAATATTGTATGATAAAATCCTAAGTTTACCCGGACATAAACATGCTTTAGCTACGTACGGACTCTCGTCACCTCGTGCATACGTAGCACCCACAACTAGTAGCACATAACAATTAATATCGCCCAGGGGTAGATTCCCCCTCACAAGGTTAGACTAGAGACTTACCTCGCTCCGAAGTTCCATAACCGGCTCCAACGCCTCTCTAACACCTCAACTCCAAGACAAATGTTCTGAAACTAGTCAAACCATAGGAAAACCTATGAAAATGTACTCTAATACTAAAAATAATTCAATTCATAACAATTCTCAACTCCGCTCAAAAAGTCAACAAACCCTCAGGACCACGTGCCCAGATTCAGAAAATTTTCGAAAATAAACTTTACTCATAACATTACGAACTCAAATATATTATTAATTACAAATTCCATGTCCAATCTCGTGGTCAAAATCCAAAAATACAAACATCTAGGTTTTTCTTCAAAATCCTAAATTTTTACTAATTTCCATGTTCAAATCCATATATAAACTAGGTATTTAACTAGTAATAAGTGGGAATAACTTACCTTGTGTTGCTTGATGAAAATATCCCATTGAAGCTCTCCAAAACTCGACCCAACCAAGTGAAAATGGAACAAAAATGGGTCAAGTCTCGCTTTTAAAACAATCTGCCCAGCCGACCTTACGCACCTATGGAACACCAGCCGCACCTGCGGCTCTGCACCTGCAGAAAATCCATCGCAGGTGCGGTTCCCTCCAAGATAGGAAAAATCCTCTTCTAGTACCATTTTACACTTTTACGCGACCGCTTCTGCAGTCCAGCACGCACTTCTACATTCCCACATGTGTGGATACCCCTCCGCTTTTGCGACCAAGCTACCTCTCTCGTTTTCCGCTTCTACGGAGTCCCCTTCGCATCTGCGGAATCGCAGATGCAAAAATACACTCGCATATGCGGCCACCTAGCTTAGTCCAAAGGTCGCTTCTGTTGCCACAGTGCTGCTTCTACGGCTCCGAACCTGCGGCCAAAACTTCGCAGGTGTGGTTACACCAGATATGCTGCCACCGGCATTTTCATAAGGCCAAATACAATTCGTAAACCATCCGGAATCCACCCGGGGCCCCCGAAACCTTGACCAATTATACCAACCAGTACTAAAACATCATACGAACTTAGTCGAGCCTTTAAATCACATCAAACAAAGCTAAAACCATGAATCGCACTCCAATTCAAGCTCAATGAACTTTAAAACTTCATACTTCTACTTACAACAACGAAACCTACCAAATCAATCCGGAATGACTTCAAAATTCACACACGAGCCATAAATGATATAATAAATCTATTCCAAATATTGGAAGTCCAAACAGACATCGATAACATCAGAATTCACTTCAAACCAAACTTATGAAATTCTTAAACCTTCGAAAATGATAACTTCCCATAATAGACGTTGAAATGCTCCCGGGTGATTCGGTACTCAACCCGAACATACGCCCAAGTCTGAAATCATCACATGAACCTATTGGAACATTCAAATCCTGATTCTGAGGTCGTTTACTCAAACGTCAAACCCTTGTTAACTCTTCCAACTTAAAGCTTCTGAATTTAGAATCTTTTTTCCAAATCAACTCAGAACCTCTCGGAATTCAATTCCGACCATATGTAAAAGTCATAGTACCTGAAGTGAAGCTAGTCAAGGCCTAAAACCACTGAACAATGCGCTAGAGCTCAAAATGACCGGTCGGTTCGTTACATTCTCCCCAGTTAAACATATATTCGTCCTCTGTAACAACTCGGCAGGTCATTCTGAGATTTATAGCCCTGTTTTCCCTATTTCTACTTCCTTTTGTGTTCTTCAGCTGTATTTTATCATATCATGTTGGTTGGTTCGGGTCCGGAGTGGTTTCAGCGTGGAATGAGACACTTAGTCTCTTATTTAGAAGCTAAGTTGGAAAATTCAACTGAATCTTGACTTATGTGTAAATGATCTCGGATTTATATTTTTATGATTCGGTTAGCTCCGTTAGGTGATTTTAGACTTAGGAGCACGTTCGGAACATGATTTGGAGGTCCGTAGTAGAATTAGGCTTGAGTTGGCGAAAGTTGGAAATTTGGCGATTTTGGTCGGCGGTGAAAATTTTGATATCGAAGTCGGAATGGAATTCCAGAAGTTTGAGTAGGTTTTTAGAGTTTATTTTGACGTGTGTGTAAGATTTGAGGTCATTCAGACGTAGTTTGGTAGGTTTCGGCGTCGTTTGCGGAATTTGGAAGTTTAGAAGTTCTTAGGCTTGAATCCGAGGGTAATTTGGTGTTTTGACGTTGTTTTGAGTGTTTCGAAGGTTCGAATAAGTTTTTAGGTTGTTATATGACTTGTTGGTATGGTTGGTTGAGGTCCTGAAATCCTAGGGTGTGTTTCGGGTAGTTAACGGATCAATTTTTGGTGTTGGGAGATAGTTGATTCTACTGGTGTTTTCTGCACCTGCGGATGGGGAGCCGCAGGTGCGAGGCCGCAGGTGCGCGTGGGAGTTCGCAGGTGCGGGCAGTGTGGAGGAAGATTGGATTCGCAAGTGCGCAGGAGTGGTCGCATTTGCGAGCCCACAAATGCGAGACCTGGGGCGCACATGCGGAAGAAGGGAGGATGGTCAGTTCCGAAAAAGCGGAAGAATGTGCGCAGATGTGCGCCCGCAAGTGCGGAACCTGGGGTGCAGGTATGGAAATGAAGGACTTTGGTTTCCACAGGTGCGGATGTTTTTGCGCAGATGCAGCACCGCAGGTGCGCATATTTAGTCGTGGGTGCGAGAGTCTTGGGCAGAAACTATAAATAGAACACTTCGCGAATTTTGGCCCATTTCCACTATTTTCAAGTCGGTTTTTGGAGCTTTTGGAGTGATTTTGAAGGGAGATTCAAGGGGTTTTCAGTGAGGTAAGTTGCTTGAGCTCTAATACTCTTATCTATGGTTTTTTCCCGTTGTTCTATCATCTAATTAGTGGAATTTAAGGGTAAAAATGAGGGGTTAGGGCTTGGGATTTTGGAGAGTTCGATGTGAGGATTTGAGGGACCAAACGGTGTCGGATTTTGATAAATTTTGTATGTATGGACTCATGAGTGGATGGGCTTTCAAGTTTTGTAATTTTTGTCGGATTTCGGGAAGTGGTCCAGGGGGCCGGGTTTGAACCAATTTCGAGTTTTGGATCTATTTTGGCAGTTTTTCTTGTGGAATTCATTCCTTTAGCGTATATTGATGGTATTATATTGGTTGTGAATAGATTCGGAGAATTTGGAGACCGAATAGAGGGGAAAGAGCATCACAGAGTAGAGATTTGATCAGTTTGAGGGAAGTAACGATTGTAAATCTGGTCTTAAGGGTTTGAAACCCCGGATTTTGTGTCATGTGACTATTTTGAGGTGACGCACATGCTAGGTGACGGGCATGTGGGCGTGCATCATTGGGGATTGTGACTTGGTCCATCCCGTATCAACTGTAACGTTGAATATTTTGTTGAAACTACATGCTTCATACGTGTTTTAGAAAGAAATTTTGAAAATCAGGCTGGATGCCATGTTTAGGCCTTATGCCAGTGTTATTTGGATCCTTAGAGGTCTTTTCTTGCTATCCTCTCATTATTTTCGATTGAAAATCTATACTCAGTCATATTTTTACATATTTACTGTATTACTCAGTCTCTATCATTCTATTTTATTGCATCACATAAATGTGGTTTAGGCTGAATACTTTGTTTTTCTGAGAGCCCGAGAGGCTGGAGAGGTTTATGACTGAGTGAGGCTGAGGGCCTGATTTGTGAGGACATTTATGGGATCAGGCTGCATGTGGCATCATGTTTGATTTAAGCTAAGAGTCTCATTGATTTATGTCATGATTGGCTTGATATAGCGCTTGGGCTGAAGGAGCCCCTCCGGAGTCTGTACACACCACCAGTGAGTGCAGGTACCTACTGAGCGCGAGTGCCGAGTGATTGGGAGGCATGAGTGATTGTGAGGTTTTCCCGAAGGGTTGTATATAAGTTATGTTTGCCCGAGGGATTGTATATGATTTCATCATTTTTGCTCACATTTGCATTGAGCCTTTGTTGAAAACTGTTGAAAGATGTTTTTAAATGATTTTACTAGAACTGGATTTAAACAAGCTGATTTGACTCAAACTATGGTTTTAAGGCATGTCGTATTTTACTAAGTTTTTGTGATATGAACTATACTTACATTTTTTGCTCGTCACTACTTCTCAGTCTTTATTTACTATTGTTACTTACTCAGTTGGCGTACTCATGTTACTCCCTTCACCTTGTGTGCAGATCCAGGCGTTTCTGGACACGGTAGCGGTTGTTGATCTTATTTAGTCGCAGATCCATCGGAGACAGCAAGGTAGCTGCCTGGAGATCGCAGTCCTTCTTTCTTCCTCCTTATCTTTCCTTAGTTGTATTTGATTAATCCCAGACTATGTTAGTCTTGATATTATCAGACAGTTGTAGTATTTTCTCATGACTAGTGACAACCCGATGTCGGACTTTTCTTTTCCACACTTTTGTTTTGATTTGAACTCATTTATGAAGGTTTTATAATTAATTACTTTGAATTATCTCTTAAGAATTAAATATCGAATTGTTTTGGAAATGTGTCGGCTTTCCTAGTACCACGATAGGTGCCATCACGACAGGGTTAGTTTTTGGGTCGTGACATCCTCGAACGTGCTAAGGACTGCTCTGGAGTTGTCCAAACCCACTGTTTGACATCTCGTGTACCTACCCATTCCACCACGACCTAGTTAAGCACATTAACTCGAAATAGATTGAAAATTCTCCCTTTTATTTAGTCAATAAGTTGTAGAACCAAATTCGAACATCTGGATTTCTCTACAAGACCTGGTTCTAGCGTACGAACGTCGTACCCATCACTACACACTATACCAAACCATGATTGCATACCTTTCCTGAATTCACACCCTGCACCGTATAATTCACATGACCATAATAACATCCTCTGACAACAACATCCGCAACTCCACGAATCTGATGCCCACAACACACCTCATGATGCATATAAGTCCTATTCCAACTTTTGCAATACTTCCATGACGGAAGACATGTGTAGAAATTCATAACCACTTGCCGAATCAACAAATCATGGAGTCTCTCATCCTGACAAGAACCATTACCTCACTATGAAATGAATAATGATATTTTCTCTTTAATATACCCTTCATAAGTCTTATCGCACTGATCCCAGGTCCAATAACCTCGTCTCAACCAATATAAGTTGTTCCGGTGATAGCAATCTCAAACACTGTCAAAATCATATATAACACGAAAAATGCGCCAACAAGTTACAAACTCGAATATAACTCATTGTCGTGCCCCCTTTTTTCCCCAAGCGCTCCTTTAGGGGCCGGTTGAAAAGGGTTTATGACATTGGTTGAGACAACTCGTTCCTTTTGGGAAAGGGGTTTGCATATTTTGAAGAGTCGCCACCTAATGATCTTAACGGTGCGTTAGGGCACCTAAGGGGTTCAACTAAAACTATGTTTCTAACCAGATATTGGGTAAGGGCTTGAAATTATCCTAAAGGGAAGGTGTTAGGCACCCCTCAGGATCATCAAGTGTGGTTCCCGACCAAATGGTTTCTGTGAATTTGTACAGTTAGCAAATAACAAGTAAAGGCTCAAATAAGAGGGGATTTAAGTCTTAAGCATGCAGATGTTTGAAAATAGTAAAGAAGGTTAGATTTTGAAAGGGTTACGATCTAAGCATATAGAGGGTATCCTAGGTTTATAATAATATGGATCACATCAATGCAATACCTGATAATAACTCCTCGAAGAGGGGCTACACGTGGTATTAGCGCACCGGCCATCACATCCATATCTACCCTTCCCACCCCGTAAGGTTATTAAAAATGAGTGTTGGTCTCGTTCTCTATTGCATGCTGTTACCCGTCCCTTCCTATCAGTCCCGGAGGAAATTAGGACTCCTATCCTAAAGGGAGGTGATAGGCAGACCCTCAGGTTTTAAAGGTAAAAATTCTAGGGTGACAGATAACAAAACAAGTAGGACTGTAGATAAAGGGAAAGCATGGAAAGCAGATAAAGGCTCAAATATTCCTCCACACACAGTACACATAAACAACATGTCTCATACACAAGTAAGTTCCATATTAGTTCAGAATCCTAAAGCATGGTATCTAGGTGATAACACAAAGACAGATTTATTGCATAACTCAGAGAGGAAGTCTTAACCAGGCTTGCCTACTGGTTTTAAGCATGCTGACAGTTAAACATGATCACAAAGATAGTTCTGATTTTATTTTTTAAGTTGATTACCTAAGGATTGCCTAGGTGTAGGATAACATGCGATTCTAGGTGTTGAAGATGTGCAAGGACTAATTACCAGTTGCTTAGAACAGGGGACTGTTTTAGATATCTGTATTTAGACTAAGTGCAGTTAAATGAGTACGATCCTATAGCATGATGTCTAATGCATCATGATGCATAATAACTTAAACAGGATTTCTAAATGCACATAGAATCACAACATTATGCAAAGTTTCAGGAATAACATAGGTGATATATTGTTTAATGTTGTTTACCTAGAAACAGGATCTCTAAGTGCGTAGGTATGGTGAGACATGATTGAAGTTAACATTATTTATCCTAGGACCGGACTTCTAACAAAGTTTCAGAACATGTTTATATGAGCGGAATCACATATAGCAATTTACTTAATTATTTGTCCTATAGGCAGGATCTCTAAGTGGGGGAAATGAATGATGACATGCTGAAAGGAAAGCAGTATATATGAGCCTAAGTAGCATTATATCTAATGCACAACATGTTGTACCTAAACATGGCTGCTATTGCGCATAGAGAAAATAAACCTAGAAACATGGTCTTTACCCTTAATTAGACTACAACATGCATATCACCCACACATTTTCACTATCCGACCCTAGAGTTGTTTATAATTAATTATTACAGACCATTGAATAGGAACTAAAATTAAGAAAATGAGAAGTTAAATATAGGGAGACTTCATAATGGGCTCAAGTCTCCAGGTCCTCAAGGCCAAGTATTATTTCACAGCCTTTCTCATAATCCGGGTGTGTCAGAGTTCACTAAAGACCTCAAGGGATCCTGGGCAGTGCTCACACCCAGATTTCATAGCCAAGAAAGAGTAAGTGCAGTGTGGAATGGCCAACCTCTGTGCGTCAAAGTTCAGAGGGAGCTCAAGGGACCCAAGGCAATGCTCACACAGAGGGGGCAGAACCTAGACTTCTAAGAGTATATGTGAGAGTGCTTGACATAGTTTTGAAAAGGTTAAGTAAGAAAACAGTTTTGAAAACGGGTAAGTGAGAAAACAGTTTTGAAGAGGGAAACTTGATTGGAATACTTTTATAACAAAGAAGTTTAACCATCAAAAGGGGCATGAACACCAAGTTCAACATCACACAAACGACCAAGAATAGTCCAACAATCACAAGCAGGGGTAATGGGATTTGAGGGACAAATACAGAGCAAGTAAGGGTAAGCATGTAGTAGGCAGAAACACATATAGGCATGCAATCAGAAGCTCCTAAGGGTTCATAGGATCAGGGGTACAGTAAAGTACCGGATTAGATGAACATATCAATACCAAACAACTAAGACCATGATCAAACTAATGTACCTTTCATAGACATGGGGATTCACATAAGAAGCAGGTGCTAAGTATACAGAAACATGTTGGTCATTGACAAGTAGAGCATAACTTAAAAGGTAGAGGGGATTCAGGATCTTAGTTACATGTTGAACAACAGAATGGTAAATAGAAGCAGATTAGAAACAAAATAAATTGCAACAGTAATAGAAACATGTTGGTTTGAGGACTGAAATCTGAATTAGAACATACCAGTGGAGTGAAGAAAGCAGAAACCCAAAGTAGGAAGTAAGAGATGCACAATAGTTAGCCTTGGCTTGCAGCCGGCTAACTTAGAATAGTAGCAAGTAGCACAGAAGAGAGAGTAAGTTTTAGTTGTGAGAGAGAGAGAGAGAGAGAGTTGAACATATTAGTTGTTCTCCTTTTCTTAATGAAAGAGTAGTGTATATATATACTTTGAAAACAGATGGTAAATAAGGTAGGAATCAAAGTTAACCCTTAATTAAGGGACTGCGTATCAATCAATGTAAAACCAGTATAGGTATCCCTTAATTGAAGGGGTTAAGTTCAAACGGTATTATGCAGACATCAAATAAGGAAAGGTACCATATGTTACTGCATATAGCATATAAGGAAGTAACTTAGCATAGTACAAGTGTGGAACATGAAATTGAAGCTAGGTTCAGAATATTTCAATTAAGGAAATAATATAAAACTCCGTGTGACAGCATAGTTGACCAAAATAAGGCAAGGAAATAATTTAAAGGTTGTAAATCAGTAAGGAAACCATCACAAAAGATCAATGAGAGGTTCAGTTACAGGAAATTAGGGGTTTAAACAAGCATAATGCGGATTCTTGTGAGTACACGAAGTAAACACACAATAGGACAGGAAAATCGGAGATTCAAGTAAAAATCACATAGAATCAGGGATTCAATACTAGAACACAGTAAATGATTAAAGGGATTAACAAACGAACATGATATAACATGGAGAATCAAAAAGTCAGAAACCCTAATGACTGTAGCAGCAAGAAATCACATAAGATTAGAGATTCATCTAAAGAAAACAGTAACAACTATAGGGATTAAACAGAACAACTGCAGCATAAGCAGAAGAAGCAAAAATCAAGAATCCTAATGAGAAAAAATAGTATAAAAATCATAGAAAACTCAGGACGTATTCATAAGAGACAGACACATATACAAATCAAAAGAGTAGATCAATAAAGGCAAACCTAAGATTATAATAAAGTGTTAAAACTAAAGAATAAACTGTGAAAAAGAGATTTTAACAGAAACCATTTAAAAATACGAGAAGAATCTCAGAAGAACCCTTAAACTTGAAGAAATCATTTTTGCATAAAAGTTTTTTAGAAACCCTAGTTGGAAAATAAAAAATCATTTTATGAAAAATGGAAAACCCTTAAAGAAAACATCAAAACGACTTGAAATATGTATAGATCTGTTACAGATCTAGAAAGATCTGAGGTTTTAGAAGTTAGGGTTTCGAAGAGAGAACCAGAAGAGGAGAGAAAAGATCAAGGTTTTACCGATTTCCACCGGAAAGTGTAAGAACCTTACTCGGACGGCCATGGGTAGCTAGAAAATGGAGTGAAGGACCATAGGTAGGAGTTGAACCGCTCCAAGTTCACTTGAGGGTCTCAGGGCAGTGTCAAACCAGCATGGGGTGAGATATAGGCCATGAGTGATGAGAGGTCATGATTTCTGGCGAGAGAGATGGCCGGAGAAGATGGAAGGTGGTAGGTTCTAGAGAGAACCAGAGATAGAGAGAGGGAGATAGAAAGACGGTTGAGAAAGAATGGGAACGGGGGAAATGAATGAGGGGGCGTAGTCATTAGGGGTTAAATTAGAAAGGGGGAGATCTGGGCCGTTGATTTGAAATAATCAACGACTCAGATTGTATAGGGGAATTGGATCGGGTAAGATAGGGATTGGGCTTGGGTATTGGGTTATTTTATTGTGCTGGTTTCAATAGGCTGAAATTGAATTAAATTGAGCTATAATTTAAATAGGGAGGGGCTAATTGTTATATACCTGATTAAATAGATAAATCATTAATAGAAATAGCTAATAATTGCATAAAATTAAATTAAACCTAAATAGGTGGAATTAAGGTAATTAATTAATATAAAAAATATAAAATGAATAATTATTGATTTAAATGGTTTGAAATGTACAATTAGGCCATGGTTGCAAAATTATTGTAATTATGGCCTAATAATTCCAAATTGACTAATTTGTGAAATAATCAAATCCTAATAGGATTAAAAATGATATATTGAGCTGGGAAATATTTTGAAATTATTTATAATACAATTTATGAATAATTATTGAATATAAAAATACCGAATAAATTAGAAAAGAATTTAATAAAAATATAAAAAAATTACGGAAAAATACCAGTTATTATAAAGAGTGATTTTGAAGGTATATATGCAAATTTTAAAATAGTTTGAGAAAAAATTGGGTATCAACAGCTACCCCTCTTTCCCCGGGAAGGATGGAAGAGTTGTCGGGTAAAGACATGATGGCCAATTTTGACCGATCGAAGCTGTTTGAAGAGGTTTAGGCCGCACTCTGGTTTCTGAGTTGCCTACATATCCCTGGTTCTACAGGAATCAGGCCGTATGTAGTTCAGGAGCCACCGACGACGTATACCGATGAAGTTTTATAAGGACGGACGCAACATATAGGATTGATTGAATGAAGGGCTTACGGGGTAATTAAGAGAACTGGAGCGGGATCACTCCTGCCAGGACGGTCGTTGTTCATCGGATTACCTACAAATAAACAATACAAGCATATATAGTGCGTAATTTAAACATGATGCAAATTCCCATCGGACCATGAATGATGTCTTCGGACGGTTGAGGATGACGTCTTTAGACCATGATGTCCTGGGCCATGAATTGCTTGATGCAGGATTCGCATGCCATGAAATGATGTTCTCGGGCCATGAAGATGATGCCTCCGAACCATGATGCCTTTGAATAATGATATGCAAACAGATAAAAGAGATCCTCAGGCCATGACATGGTGGTCTCGGGCCATGAAGATGGTGTCTCCAAACAATGATGCCTTTGGATAAGTTGGCGATATTTCAGCCCGTGAAGATGCAATAATATGATGTTGGCAAGATAGAGCTTAGTCTTGCGAATTAAAGGGGCAGAGCTTAGCCCAAAAGGAAAGCGCAGTAAATAATGCTAGAGGCATTGGTTGCTTAATTTTTTTTTTTTTTTTTTTTGAGAAGTAAATGGGAGGTAGCGTTAAACCTTGGAAGGCAGAAAGGTAGCCTTATGCAAGATGCAAATGCAGATGGAGGTAGAATTTAACCTCGGAAGGCGGAAAGGTAGCCTTATGCAAGATGCGAATGCAGATGGAGGTAGCGTTTAACCTCAGAGGGCAGAAAGGTAGTCTTATGCAATATGTGAATGCAGATGGAGGTATCGTTTAACCTCGGAAGGCATAAAGGTAGCCTTATGCAAGATGCGAGTGCAGATGGAGGTAGAGTTTAACCTCGGAAGGCAGAAAGGTAGCCATATGCAAGATGCGAATGCAGATGGAGGTAACGTTTAACCTCATAAGGTAGAAAGGTAGCCTTATACAAGATTAAGGAAGGACAACAGACATTCTTAGTTGGTGTTAAATTGCAGTAGAGCATTGTGATAATGAAGCATCATTTGTGCTGATAATAAATGTTGGCATGACGAGTTTGAGGAACGATGTCTGTCCTTTAAGCGGATAATATGTTTTGGGCTTTTGCAATTTTGTGCCTGCATCCGAAGAAAGATCGTGAGTTTTGTAAAGGGGAAAGGTTAGTTCGCATTCCTGCTGGCTCTGCTTGGCTCGTTTGCTTGATCATGATGATACTGTCTGTATCAATGGGGTAGCATTCTCTAAACAAGTTGCTTCAGAAAAAATAAATATTCATGATTTTGTAAGATATAATATATAATCTAAAATAGTTTTAGATGAACCAACGACATCACATGGCCTGAGACATTGCAACCTCTCCTGCTGCGGAATTTTGAGGGTCCTCCTCAAAATTCTGCCCCAGCTTGCTGGGTAGACGCCTCTGATTGCTTCTCGCGCGGCAATTGGCTGAACTTGCTTCAGAATTTTGAGAGTCCTCCTTAAAACTCTGCCCCAGTTGGCTGGGTGACTGCTTGTGGACTGCTCTCGCTTCAGAATTTTGAGGGTCCTCCTCAAAATCTGCCCCAGTTTCCAATTGCGGGGAAAAATAGATTTTTATTGAATTGTAACCGAACCCATAGGGCTGCCTACGTATCCCCTCTTAAACGGGAATCAGGTCAGGCGTAGTTCAATTTACATCACTGAGAAAACATAAAGATTACACATAGTAGCGCTTGACTGCATCTGAATTGATCGGTTTTGTCCAAAATTCTCCGTCCATTTCTGCAAGTATGAGTGCTCCTCCTGTCAGCACTCTACGAACCATGTACGGACCCTGCCAGTTGGGAGAGAACTTACCCTTGGCTTCATCTTGATGCGGAAATATTTTCTTTAACACCAGTTGCCCTGGTGTGAACCGTCTCGTCTTGACTTTCTTGTTGAAGGCCCTGGCCATTCTGTTCTGATATAGTTGACCATGACATACTGCATTCATGCTCTTCCCGTCTATGAGGGCTAGTTGCTCATAACAGCTCCTTACCTACTCTGCATCGCTGAGCTCAGCTTCCTGTATAATTCTCAGAGATTGAATCTCCACTTCGGCAGGAATAACATCCTATGTACCATAAAACTAGCATATAGGGAGTTTCCCCTGTTGATGTGCGGACAGTGGTGCGGTATCCCAATAAAGAGAATGATAACTTTTCATGCCACTGCTTGTGCCTTTCTATCATCTTCCTTAGTATCTTCTTGATGTTTTTGTTAGCAGCCTCTACGGTTCCATTCATCTGAGGTCCGTATGCTGTGGAATTCTTGTGTTTGATCTGGAAAGCTTCACACATAGCTTTCATCAAGTCACTGTTGAGATTAGAACCATTGTCAGTGATGATTGACTTGGGAACTCCGAACAGACAAACAATACAGTCGCGGACAAAGTCGGCCACGACTTTCTTAGTAACTGCTTTGTAGGAGGCCGCTTCGACC